>CM023484.1:134045687-134069904 GCA_013339685.2 Hyalomma asiaticum | reverse complement strand
TCTTTGTCGGTATTTAGCAGCGGCGCTAAAGAAAGGAAGAAAAGTTTCCTATCATTAACTTTTGTGAGAGCATAGACACAAATAAACCTCCAGTGGCGGGAATGAAAAGAGATGTCACAACGTATAAGGCGGCCTTCCCCATCAACACGTAGCGAGGCCAAGGAGTGATTGAGCTGCTTTCTAATTAACAAGAAGCATCCAGCGGAAGCCCCTTGTGATTGGCTAAGGCACACGCCATAGAGAGAGAGAGAGAGAAAACTTTAATTCAAAAATAGGCCCGGCGATTGTGTCGGGGTAGGGCCAAGCACCCCAGCACGGCCTCGAGCCCTTGGACACGGGCGGCTTCCTCGGCGTGCCGGACGGCCCAGAGTTGATCGGCGAGGTCTTGGCTGAGCAGGCACGCCTCCCATCGCGCCCCGCGGTCACAGACTGCCATGTCTATTCCGTTCCTAGTGAGGGGATCCTGCTGTGCGCTCCCTGTGAATTCCCACAGCATGTGCTGCAGCGTCGCTCTGGCTCCGCATACTTTACACGTGTCAGACGTATAAATGTCACGCCATAATCTGTAAAATTTTCCAGTGCACTATCTATATCACCAGTAGACGAAACCTTAGTCTCTTGCGCAGCAGCCACATCAACGTGATGCTGCAAGAGCACATTGCATAACTGCCGTTAACGCCTCACATTTCTGAGGCCACGCACGTTTAGTGTCGCAACACACGTGGGGAAGTTAAACGCTGCAGCCATTGTGCTCACCTAAAGTTTTAAGTGCGAATGCACTTTATAAGCGACCCTGAATCCGCCGTCCCATAGCAACGGCGCGAGGAGCGGAGAGGAGCGTCTGTAGCAACGGCGCAGCGACGTCACACCCCACGTGACTGCGCGCGCTCCGCCTCCTCACCGCGGTTTGCGCGGGCGCACCGCTCTCCGCGGCGTGACGTCACGGCGCGCTGTGCAGCTGGCGTCGCTGTGCAGCTGTGTGTGTGGCGCCGGCGCGTCAGTCCGTATATAAACGTCCGCCGGCTGCCGCTCGCTCTCTTCTCGCTCGGCTCCGCGGTCGGTGAAGTCTTTCGCAGTATGGATCCATCGCAGGTTGGATCCATCGCGGTAGGAGTTTCCGACCACGATCAACGGTGGCTTCATAGACTTGGCGTTCAGTAGGAACTGTACGGTCCGCGCCGTCTTGCCGGATCCGCTCACCGTACATTTCTCGGATCACAAAGCGCTGGTACTAACCGTGAGCTACAACGATAACACCAATAGGTGCTGATCTGTAGTGACGTGTGTAGAGTGTGTGTGTGTGTGACGTGCTCGGCGATGTGTGCATTTATGCATCTACGAAATTGCGAGGTGTAAATAAATAATACTTCGTGTATAAATGTGTGTGTGTGTACAATGCATCATGACAACACTTTAAATTCATTAATTACACTTTAATCATAACTTTACTCCCCCTCATAGCATCACCCCGTGCATTCGCACTTAACCATGTTCACCCTCGGGGAAATGCTTTCTTTTATTTTCTCGTCGCCTTTAGCCACAGGTGAATCTGCGGCTTTACGTCCTCTGCACTTCTTTGCGGTGATTTCCTGAGGACGCTGGCATAACCGGCGCGTCCCACCACCACCAAGGCAGGCAACACTTTGACCATTTGAAGAGGACGCCTGCTCAACGGCGTCCGATGCAGTCGCTCGATCTTCCAACATCACTGCATGGTGCGGGACGCTTCCGTGTCTGGCTGGTATAATTTTCTTCGTCTTGGTTATCGGGAGGCTTTTCTTTAAGGTTCTCTGGGTCGAGGGTATGAGCATCTTTTCCTTCGCTTCTCTCTGCAGATGCACTTGCGCGGATGATGGGCATGGTCTCTGTAGACACGTGTTGACCGTCATTTGTCGCGTCTACAGCTTCGCCGGACGCATCGATTACCTCTGTAGCATCCATGAGATGATCCAGGTGTGGCTCCTCTGTGTTTAACTGGCCAGAACGTAGTTTGCTGGCGTAGGTAGACACGCAGGCATCTGACGAATCGCCAAAACGATGACACTGCAAGCATCTCGGCGTTCTGCACTGCCGGCGGACATGTCCCACACGCTTGCAGCGAAGACATGGCGGTGGTTTACCAGGAATGAGTACGAGGCATTGGTGTCCGTAGATAGTCATAAGGTGTGGTATAGAGCTTACGGTGACGGTATCCTTGAGCACCAAGGAGACATTCCCGGTTCGTTGTCATCCACTGTTCCATACCAGCACACCTCCACGTCTCTCTCTCTACAGATTTCACCTGATCATATGCTTGGAACGCCTCTTCCACACGCCGAGGTTCAAGGTGAGGTGGCAACCAGAATAACTTTAGTTTGACATTCTTGGTGTCCGGATCAATCACCACGCAATTCAGGCCTTTCTCACGAAGCTCCCCACATGTGACGAGCTTCTGTTTCGCCACGCTAGTGACGCACGTTACCATCCATACGTGGCTCATCTGATACTGTCCAACGCCTATAATATCCGCGGTATTCAATACTTCAAGCAGAGCGTCACAGAAGTCAGGAGCACGGTACGGTCTACCACTCAAGTCTGCATGAAGGAATACGGAGTTCAAAACATCACTACCGGTTGGTAGACGTGGCAGGACGACTTGCTAGCTTACATATTGATCTAGAAACGGGGTCGATGATCCTAGGCCTGTGGCCTTACGCTGTTTCCAGCGGAGAACATTGTCGAGCACGGCCGTTCGACAAAAAAAAGAAAAAGCCATGGATAGGTCAGTCGGTAGCGCGGCGGGCAGCTTTCGTCGCGGTTGGAGCGATCGTGAGTTCGATCCCGGCCGCGTTAGTGAAAATTTTAGGGGCGATGCTGTGGGTCGGTTGTCACGTATCGTCGTATCGTGTAACCTACACCACTCACAATACCATGCAACGCCATGCAACGCCGGGAGGCTCGCGCTCGCCCTCGGCGCGTGCCTCCCAGCGCGTGAGCTCTCTCACTCTTCCATCTGCTGTCTTGTGTGAGAGAGAGAGCGAAAGGAGCGCGTTGACTATGGAAACGATCTTTCTTAGATGAACGCTCTACCAGCTCGCAAAGAAGGAGAACGCGCCCTCACCCGCGAGAGACAACGTTGGCGCAGGTAGCGTCTTCTAGCGAGTTTCTTGATTGAGAAATACCGACTGCTCGCGCTGGAGAACCGTTCACCGGCCACCCGTATGTATATATATATATTATATATATATATATATATATATATATATATATATATATATATATATATATATATATATGGGCACTAGATCTTGACTGGCAATGAAGTGCCGGTGGGAGATTTCACTTCTGCGTGGTTGAACCATAAGAATTCGTAGCGTGCGCGTTAACTCAATTAATCCGGAACTCGGCGCGATCTACGATGAACCTCCCGAGCTTCGCCCACTCATCATCGTTCACTCCGTGAATATGCTGTGAATTTTTTTCTGCTTGCTTTTTCTTTGTCACTGTGTATGCAAATTTTACTGCATTATATCCGTTACGGTGCTGACGTATGGTGACGCAGCAAAGCCGTGGTGGACCCCGGCATAAAGCACCTTCGTGTTAAGAAAGGAGCAAGGACTATTTCAGTTTCGACCATACAAAGGCACCCGCATTGTGATAAATGTGTGGCGATAGAGCTAAAATTACACTAATAAGAAAATTGTGCTATTAGTGCACGACCATCTGAGCAGCAAGGTTCAATTTATTTTTAAACATCTATCATGGGTCTTTAATTTGCGATCTCTAGGTCAATGTATGTTATCAGAGTTGAGACCATCGCGTGGCACGATCAAGGCGTTCGACACATTTGTTGAAACACGCAGTCCATGTTTGCTTTTGTGCGAAGTATTACAAGGAAGATTATATAAGCGTATTGTTACGGTTGAAGGTCAGGGTAGGTTTATTTACAGGGGATCGCTAGGTTGCTGGCACAGCCGGGGAAAGATGGCGCCCAACAGCTACACAAGCTATCGTCCTCATCGTTTTCCACCCTTGCCTGGCTCATACCTTGATTGCCGTAGCACTCCCCGGCTCACAGACGAAGCCCGCTGGGCAAGTTCAAATCACTAGGAAACGGCAGGATGAAACCGCTTGAGACCTATAGGCACCGGCGCAACCAGGTGACACAAGAAGAGAGGCACGGGCACACGACCGCGGTACGTGTGTCTCTCTTCTTGTGTCGTCTGGTTGCGCCGATGCCTATAGGTCTCAAGAATGTACCAACTCGCCCAACAAGCGGTTTTGATAAAACCGCTTGCGACGCGCGACGTGTGTTAGCTGTGTTCAGCTGGAACGATGATCAGTTGACGTTAAGCGGGCCACCACGTACGTTCAGCCGCTCAATCGATCGACAGTCACAAACGGTCCAGTATACTGGGGCAAAAACTTGTGGCATAATCCACGTTTACGCTGTGGGGTCCACACCCATACTAAGTCAGTCCCCTTTGCTGTATAAGACAGACTGGTGTCGGCTGTCGTAGCGCTCCTTAGATCGGTGTTGTGACGCCACGTTACGAAGTCGGGCGATCCGACGTGCTTCTTCTGCAAGGCACAGCGTCTTGGTAACCGAGTATTCGCTGTGGAACTCAAACAGAAATATTGTATCAATGCTCTTTAAATGTAGACGTGCGTACAACAGATAAAAATGACTGTAATCCGTCGTCTCATGTTTTGCGGTATTATAAGCATATGTGATGAATCGGGAGCACGTCATCCCAGTCTTTGTGGTCGGAAGAGACATACATAGCCATCATTTGCTATAAGAGTCCTGTTCATACGCTCTGCAAGGCCGTTGGTTTGAGGGTGGTAAGGCGTCGAATGCCGGAACTTGGAGCTGCAGAGACGAAGTAATTCTTCAACGTCATCCGCAACGAACTCACGACCACGATCACTAATTATCACACGGGGGGAACCGTGCCTGAGAATAACAAACCGCAGAAAAAATGTGGCAACGCATGTAGCTGTTGAAGATGGTATCGCCGCCGTTTCTGCGTAACAGGTCAAGTGGTCGACACATACGATAACCCACCGATTGTCGTTAGAAGATCGTGGAAATGGCGCCAAGAGATCAATGCCTACTTGTTCAAATGGCAGACAGGGGGGTGGCAGAGCCTGGAGAAGACCCGGCGGGGTAGTCCGCTTATGGCGTTGGCATGCTTGATCGTACCAGTCTCGCATTTTGGGCCAGTAAAAACGCTCCTGTTTGCGTTTCAATGTTCTTATTAAGCTTAGATGACTAGGAGGTAGCGTCATCGTCCATGGCACTCAGTACGTCCGGTCGTAGACTCTGCGAAACCGCCGGGAGAAAGCGTGCGCGTTTACCCGAATAACTCGTCTTGTAAACGAGGCCATCTCCTACAGAAAATCGACTGGTGGCTTGGGGACACAGCGCAGCAGTAAAGAGGGGCTCCAGGCTAACGTCATTTGCTTGTTGATCCCTGAATCTCGTCGAGTCTGGGAATGTGGACGAAATAGAAGCAAAGCAGTCATCCAAGCTGTCTTCGTCCCACTCCGTAGTCGGTAGAGGAAGGCGGGAAAGGCAGTCGGCATCTGCGTGACGACGACCGGACTTGTAAGAGATGACGAAGTCGTGCTCCCAAAGTCGAAGAGCCCAACGTGCCAGTCGACCGCAAGGCAGTCGGCATCTGCGTGACGACGACCGGACTTGTAAGAGATGACAAAGTCGTACTCCTGAAGTCGGAAAGCCCAACGTGCCAGTCGACCGCACGGATAAGATTCACCAGCCAGCGTAGAGCGTGGTGGTCCGAAACTATAGTGAACGGGCGCCCATAGACGTACAACCGAAATTTGTGAAGCACGAGAACTGCTGCCAAGCATTGTTGTTCTGTAACGGTGTAATTGCCTTCCGCCTAACTCAGAGAACGGCTGAAGCCACAACGTGTTCAGGTCCTAGATGATGTACGAGCACAAGACCGATTCCAATTCCACTAGCATCAGCACGCACTTCCGTTGGCAAGGAAACATCGAAGTGGCGTAATAGGGGTCCCGATGTTAGTTGAAACTTCAACTGACGGCACGCCTCGTCGCAAGCCGACGTTCAGTTGAAATGAACATCCTTATGGAGAAGGCATGCCAGGTGGTAAACCACATCGGCGAATCTCGGTACGAAGCGACGAAAATACGAGCATAAGCCCAAGAAGCTCCGCAGCTCCCGCAGTGACTTCGGTGGTTCGAAGGAACTTACTTCTTCAATCTTCCGTGGATCGGGCCTCACACCGTTTCTGTCAACTAGGTGTCCAAGCGCTAACGTTTCAGTCTTTCCAAACCGACATTTCTTGGAATTCAGTAGCAGGCCGGCTTTCTCGACACAATCAAGGACGAGACTAAGACGTCGGTTATGCTCATCCAAAGTGCTTCCAAAAATCACATCATCATTCAGATAGCATAGGCAAATTTCCCATTTCAATCCACGGAGGATGGTGTCCATAAATCGTTCGAACGTCGCTGGCGCGTTACAAAGGCCAAAGGGCATAACGTTGAACTCATAAAGGCCGTCAGGTGTCGCAAAGGCTGTTTTCTCTTTGTCGTCCGGGTGCATTGGTATTTGCCAATAGCCTGATCTTAAATCCAGTGAGGTGAAGTAAGCGGCAGAATGGAGACAGCCGATAACGTCATCGATCCGAGGAAGCGGATACACATCCTTTTGGTGACAGCGTTCAGTTTTCTGTAGTCGACAGAGAACCGCCATGATCCATCATTTTTCACTAGAATCACTGGTGCTGCCCACAGACCTGAATGACGCTTTTCTGTAGCATGTCCTTGACCTGTTCAGCAATAACTGTTCTGTCCACTGAAGACATGCGGTAAGGCTTTTGGCGAATGGGGTGTGTCGAGCCGGTGTCAATTCGGTGGCGAGCACGAGAACGAGGGAGTGAAGCCTGCTTGTCACCTTGTACGAAACCGAACACAGGCATATGCGCCAGGAGGACTCGCGCAAGAGCTTGGCGCTCATCTTAGGGCGAGACTTATTGGTCATTCGTAGGACGTGCTCGTCAGAAACTGCTAGGTTGACGTTGCTGGTTCGACACCGCTCCTCTTCGCTGAAAGCCATAACGGAGCTGTGAGTAATTTCCTCAAATGTGGCGAGTTTCTTTTTGCGCGGGAGAACAGCAGACGCCGATGAACTATTTAAAGCCCGCAGATTCGTGGCACTCACGAGAGAACGCGGAATGAGTACATCCTTCTTGGCGAAGCTATAGGAGCAAGCGGTAAAACTTGTGCATCAAATGAACAATGGTCGGTAGCAGTCGCTTTGACACAGACACGCGAAAGTGAACAAGGCGGTAGCAACAAATTACCAGAAACAACGAAGTACTCTTCCTTTTTCGGAGGTGTGTCTGCAAGGGCGGCAAGAAGTGCACTATCCAGACGTAGTTAACCCGTACTACAATTGATAGAAGCGCCACAGAAAGTCAACACCCAGAATGACATCATGAGTGCAACGCGGTAATACTAAAAATTCTGTTATAAAGTCTTCCCCGCAGAACATAACACTTGCAACACAAATACCGATAGGAACAAGACACTCTCCACTGAAACCACGAAATGTCGCACTATCATTCCACGGGAACATAACTTTCCGTGCCAACATCTTTGAACTTCGCACTCATGACGGACACGATAGCACCAGTATCCACTAAAGCACTTGTATGCATACTATCAACGAAGACATGCACTTTGTTTTTCGCCATCACCAAAGGAATATTTCGCAGCAATCCAGGCTGTCCGGCGAGCTCACCTCCATTGGCTGCATCTGCTAGTTTCCCGACGGCGGCGGTGACGTTAGCCGTCGCCGTGGTGATTGTGAACGGCGTTGTCGACTGGTTAGCGGCGTCAGGCTGCGATCTTAAGCTGGTGAGGCACTCCTGATATGTTGTCCGAAATCATTTCTGTGTGCTGAGCCTGTGGAACCGGCAGCTCCAAAGTCAGTTTGCCAGTGATTGTCATAGACGTCGCGATCGAAATTAGTCCAACTTAGTTGCTGACCGTATCTTGTCTGTCGGCGTCTGCGACAAAATCTAGAGATGTGACCCGTAGCTCCACATCTATAGCAAACTGGCGACGTGCGACTCGTCTTGTAGACTTCGCGGTCAAACGTGGGTTGTTGCGCATAATAGTGAACACGACTTTCGGATTGCCTATGCCTGGTGACGGGTCCGTAAGAGCGCTAGTCGTGCGCCACTTCATCGGGAAAATGACATCGACGCTGCCACCGCTGATCGACAGGATAGCTTGGAACTCCTGGCGTGGCAGACAACGAGGATACAGCGGACGCAGGTTTATGGTAATGGTCGGGACGACCCAGCTATTCGACACCCGCTGCTCCTTTAGTGTGCCGTTCGAGTTCTTCGCGGACTATGTGCCGTATAGTGGTCGCAAGACCGAACTGATAGCCGGAGTTGTCAGCGCTTGCAACAGTGGTAACATTAGCTAACCTCCCGAACGTTGGTGTGATACGGCGCAGCTTCAATGTTTCAAACGTTCGGCAGTGCTTGATGAGGTCGGTGACTGAGCTGAGAGTCTCTTTTCCAATCAGGCAGCTATACACGTCTTCGGCGATCCCTTTGAGAAGGTGCCCAACTTTATCTTCTTCAGAGATAAGAGGGTTTACCGTCTTGCACAGCTTCAAGACCGCCTCTATGTACGTTGTACAGGTCTCACCTGGTACTTGTGCACGCTGCAGTAACGTATGCTCCGCCCGTTTCCTCTTCGCGATGGAATCTCCGAAGCACTCTGTGATGTCGGCAACAAAGCAGTCCCACGTTGTTAGTATGTCCTCGTGGTTCTGGAACCACAGAAGTGCGGTGTCCGTGAAAAAGAGAACGACGTTCTCTAACTGAGCCGACAGGTTCCATCCATTGTACTTGCTCACGCGCTTGTAATGTGTGAGCCATTACTTGACGTCCTCACTAGATTTTCCCGAAAAAAGATTGTGGCTCCATCGTGTGCATCCGGACGCCGGTTGACCGCGCCGGAGAAGACAGGAATGACGGGTCGTTGCCGTGGTGGGACATCTCCAGTGGCGGAGTTCGAGCGAGGCATCGGCTTCGTCGTAGGATTCCCGGTAGCAACTCCGTCTTCTTGGTCAACGTACCCAGCATCTCCACCACAAAACTGTTACGGTTGAAGGTCAAGGTAGGTTTATTTACAGGGGATCGCTAGGTTGCCGGCACAGCCGAGGAAAGATGGCGCCCAGTGCTCGTCGTCTTCCACCCTTACCTGGCTCATACATTGAATGCCGTAGCAGTATGAAACTTGACCACACATTGTTCATAGAAACGCACTGCGGGTTCTACAGCGACTGTACGTGTTATCACATACAACCGCAACGAGCTCAACGAACTGTGACACATCTACGACGTGAGAGAAAACAGCGAATTGTTCAAACATCGACACATGCTTATAGTATATAAGAGACTGACAACTTGTCTCGCGTAATCGCGTCGACAATCTCAGGTTGAGCTCGCACCATGATATCAACCTCTTTTTCTTGTAAACCCATTTTGCTTAGCGCTTACCGGACGGTTTTGCGAAGAGCTCTTCCTTCGCTAGATTCATACCGGCAGCTGAAGGTGCAGAGGCCACCGACGCTTAGAAAAGCGACGTCACCTTCGGAATAAAACACTTTACAGCACCTCCGACGCGCACGAGCATCTACATCTGCGCGCCATATGCATGCTCCCCGCTCGCGTGTCAACATCCCTGGAGATAGAAAATCAACTTTCATTAGGAGAAAAAAAACCAATTCTTCTTCACTGAGCAGGTCTGTCTGTCCAGGGCCTTGCGCGAGACTGCGAGCCTGCTGGACCAGCTGTAGCTGTTCCCGGCATAAGTTGAGCAGAGCAGACTCCCAAAAGGAAAGGGTGGGGTTGGGGATGGGAGGCAGGGTATAGAGTGGGATGGAAGAGATGAAGCATGTAAAGGCAAGAGAAGCAAACGGTCTGCAGTTGCAACCAAGCGATGGCGTCCGCCCTGGTAAGTGGCGGATGGGAAGGAGGACACGTGTGACGGCAATGTCGGTATTACTGCAGTGTGGTGTTGTAATTTAATGGCTTTGTCGGTGAGTCCTTGGGATTGGAGAGCTCCTCTAATGGTGCCCGGGCGGTGACACCTCGGGCAACCGCGTGAACGCGTTCATTCCCATGGCGAGAGGCCTGTCCAGGAGTCCGGACAATGCGCACCACACATAAATTGGACGGCGACACGGAAGACAGGATATTGTATGTGCAGCACTAAGTCCCTGCGCGAAAGCATGGCAAGCAGACTGCGTATCTGTCACAAAGGTAACAAAGCCATTTACTCTGTGGCGTTAACGTAGAGGCATGGACAATCGCCAAGAAAATAGCTCCCTCGTCGGCCGTAAAACTGTCCGTTGTACAGAGTGTGGCAGACCAAAGCCACGTATAAAAAAAAAGAAAAGAAGAAGACCACAGCATTATCTCCTCTCCTTGTCAATATGTCACGAGAGTCGGGTGGTAGCGGCGGATGAGGAAGCGCTGCGTTTCTGCAACTCGGAGCGCATTGTGGAAAAAAAAAGATAAATTGGCAGATCTCGCTTGCAGTGCGAATCAAGGAAATGCGAAACACACATCACGTACGTAAACTGGATCTGCATTGTTGTCTCGCTATACCAATTTTGGCATATATGAAGTTAACGAAACGGCCGCAAAAGCACCAAGACAGTGGCATGTAAACGGTGCCGCTCGTGACATGCATGCCATCATTTTCATGCTATGAGCTGACATTTATATATGTTCGCCGTGCGGTCATGTGTTGTCATGCCAATTCTCGTATACATCCCGTATACATCCCATTAACGAAACGGCCAGGAAAGCACCAAGGCCGTGGCATGTAAATGATGCCGCTCATGACACGCACCTCGTGATTTTCATGTTATGATATGTCACTTGTTCGTCATGCAGTCATGTTGGGGCATACCAATTTTCGTATTCATCCCATTAACGAAACGGACATGAAAGCACCAACACCGTGGCATGTAAATCACGCCACACATGACATGCATGTCATGATTTTCATGTTATGACCTGTCATTTATGTTCGCCATGCAGTCATGTTATGCCATACCAATTTTCGTATTCGTCCCATTAACGAAACGGACATTAGAGCACCAAGACCGTGGCATGTAAATCATGCCGCTCATGACACGCATGTCATGATTTTGATGTTATGACCTGTAATTTATGTTCGCCATGCAGTCATGTTGTGGCATACCAATTTTCGTATACATCCCATTTACGAAACGGCCAGGACAGCGCAAAGGCGTAGGTGGCTTAGATAGATAGATAGATAGATAGATAGATAGATAGATAGATAGATAGATAGATAGATAGATAGATAGATAGATAGATAGATAGATAGATAGATAGATAGATGCGCTCAAGGTCGCCGAAGTTCGCTAAGAAATGCTTCGCATTTAAAAAAAAATTCACAGCGTATCCACGGAGTGAATCATGATGAGTGGGCGAAGCTCCAGATGTTCATTGTAGATCGTGCCGAGTTCCGGATTAATTTAGTTAACGCGCACGCTAAGAATCCTTATGGTTCAACTACGCACAAGTGAAATCTCCCACCGGCGCTTCATTGCAAGTCAAGATCCAGTGCATATATATATATATACGGTATACGGTGGACCGGTGGACGGTTCTCCAGCGCGAGCAGTCGGTATTTTTCAATCAACAAACTCGCTAGAAGACGCTGCCTGCGCCAACGTTGTCTCTCGCGGATGAGGGTGCGTTCTCCTTCTTTGCGAGCTGGTGGAGCGTTCATCGAAGAATTGATTGATTGATTGATTGTGGTTCGGAAAGGACGCTAATTTCTGCAGCCCATGTAGGGAGCACGGCTAAGCGTCCGTGGGGGCGGGGGAAAGGAAGTGAAAGAGATAGAGAGAAAGGCCGTAGTGGAGGGCTCCGGAAATTTAGACCACCTGGGGTTCTTTAACGTTCACTGACAACGCACAGTACACGGGCCTCTGACATTTTCGCCTCCATCGAAAATGCGACCGCCGCGGCCGGGATCGAACCCGCGTTTTTCGGGTGGCAGCCGAGTACCGTCACCACTACACCACCGCGGCGGACATCGAAGAAATAGCGTTTCCATAGTCAACGTGCGCCTTTCGCTCTCTCTCTCTCTTTCTCACAAGACAGCAGATGGAAGAGTGAGAGAGGTCGCGCGCCGGGAGGCACACGCCGAGGGCGAGCGCGAGCTCTCGAGCGCAAGCCTCCCGGCGGCGCGAGGTGCCTACATACATACTACTACTACTACTACTACTACTACTACTACTACTACTACTACAGAGGAGAGAACGACCCACACCCTAAGGAGCTTCGCCCCTAAAAGAAATTTCGCCGTGACGGAAGCGCTAGAGCGGCATCGCGTGCAGCATGCTGCGCCGTAAATGTGCTTCCTTCGCTTCAATCCGCCTTTTGCATGGTCCGAGTGCGCATGCGCCGCATCCGGCGCAAGCGACCCGCACGGCATCTTAGCGGACGACACAAGCGGCGCGCAGCGCGGAACGGTGTGCCCGTTACCGAAAGTAATGAAACTCGGCACCAGCTGGGCCGGTGCGCCACCCAGACACATACTTTTGGTAACATTAATTTCTCTCACATCATCACACGGTGCAAGCAGGCAAATGCCGCGTATATGACACGGCATTAGCCGCGAAGAACGCGGCAACACATCAGAGCTCGTATTTCGGTGAAACCATTCTTCCGTACTCCCTAATCAAACAGTCGCCGTGTCTTCGAGCGCGCCGCCGCCGCCACGCATTCCGTCGCGGCGAAGGTGCTTCCGGTTGCTGCTCACACAAAAGGGACAAGATTCGGTGCGAAATCTCAAGGTTGTCGGCGGAGAAAATTAGTTATTACGAGGGGGTCTTCCATTGCCACTTTGTTACATAGAGGTCTCAAATACATGTGCTTCTATGGAGTAACGGGGGGGAAGAGAAAAACTTCGTTATGGCCAGGAATTCATTATATGGAGGTTCGTTATAAGCAGGTTTAACTGTATCTGTATATCTATCTAGCCGCCAACGTCTCCGTGCTCTCCTGATCGTCTTGTTCACCAGGTACACCCCAATATTTGGTACGTAGGGTATAAATGTACAACATAAATGCCTGATCTTTGCATCACTAACACGACATTCTTGTCATGTACGTCACAATTAACGATACTGCAATCACGTGCGGCTCATACCCGTAGTGCTCGGCTTGAATTTCATAGAGCCTATGCCATTCAAGGACAAATAAAAAAATACACGCATATCCACGGAGTGAATGATGATGAGTGGGCGAAGCTCCGGAGGTGCATCGTAGATCGTGCCGAGTTCCGGATTTAGTTAACGCGCACTCTACGAATCCTTATGGTTCAACTACGCTCAAGTGAAATCTCCCACCGGCACTTCATTGCAAGTCAAGATCCAGTGCCTGTATATATATATATATATATATATATATATATATATATATATATATATATATATATATATATATATATATATATGTGGGTGGCCGGTGAACGGTTCTCCAGCACGAGCAGTCGATATTTTTCAATCAAGAAACTCGCTAGAAGACGCTGCCTGCGTCAAGCTTGTCTCTCGCGGGTGAGGGCGCGTTCTCCTTCTTTGCGAGCTGGTAGCGCGTTAATCGAAGAAAGAGCGTTTCCATAGTCAACGCGCGCCTTTCGCTCTCTCTGTCTCTCTCTCTCTCACACACAAGACAGCAGATGGAAGAGTGGGAGAGCTCGCGCGCCGGGAGGCACGCGCCGAGGGCGAGCGCGAGCCTCCCGGCGGCGCGAGGTGGCTACATACATACTACTACATACATACTACTACAGAGGAGGGAAGGACCCACACCCTAAGGAGCTTCGTCCCTAAAACAGATAATTAACATATTAGAGAGTTTGAGAATTGGGGGCCCAAGACGCTGGGTCCCCAAGCTGCGTTGCGTAGGTTGCTCTTGCGTTCGGAGGATCAGCAGAGTTTGAGAATTGGGTCAAACGCAGGCTGCGTTGGGTCAAACGCACGGAACGCCACAAGTGACAAAAAAAAAGTCTGCTTGAAAGGTGAAAACAACAGAAACGTTTTAAACAAACGAAAAGAAAGAAAACGAAGTGTAGTCTGAGGAGGAGAAAAAAATAAAATATACTGAACGAGATCTTTGTACTATTACAGATTGCGTATTGTTCCCGCGCGTCTCTAGCATCTGAGCAGACGGATAGCCAATGGATTTGGATGACTGTGGCTCGTACGGCTCTTTCTTTTTTGGCTTTCTACTCGCGCACGAGGTGACGCAACACGCCTTGGGTCAACACGAACGCAAGAGCCCAAGATGCTTGGGTTCTGCGCATGCGCCCTGGCGGGTCGCAAGCTTCTTGGGTCCCCAAGCTCCTTGGGGCCCCAATTCTCAAACTCCGTATTAGAGAGTTTGAGAATTGGGGGCCCAAGACGCTGGGTCCCCAAGCTGCGTTGCGTAGGTTGCTCTTGCCTTCGGAGGATCAGCAGAGTTTGAGAATTGGGTCAAACGCAGGCTGCGTTGGGTCAAACGCACGGAACGCCACAAGTGACAAAAAAAAAGTCTGCTTGAAAGGTGAAAACAACAGAAACGTTTTAAACAAACGAAAAGAAAGAAAACGAAGTGTAGTCTGAGGAGGAGAAAGAAATAAAATATACTGAACGAGATCTTTGTACTATTACAGATTGCGTATTGTTCCCGCGCGTCTCTAGCATCTGAGCAGACGGATAGCCAATGGATTTGGATGACTGTGGCTCGTACGGCTCTTTCTTTTTTGGCTTTCTACTCGCGCACGAGGTGACGCAACACGCCTTGGGTCAACACGAACGCAAGAGCCCAAGATGCTTGGGTTCTGCGCATGCGCCCTGGCGGGTCGCAAGCTTCTTGGGTCCCCAAGCTCCTTGGGGCCCCAATACTCAAACTCCCTATTATGAGGCCTCGCTTTGGACGACGTTTATCAAATCAAATCAAATCAAATCAAGTTTTATTATTTCATATAAAGATGTACAAAAAAGGATACACAGAAGGAGGTCCCGTAGTATACACTGAAATGGGACCTCCTATGAAATGTAAACATAAGTATTTGATTGGCAACAACAGTGGCAGAAATAATAGAATACAAGGTTACAAAAAATGAACTACAGATAGAATTAAATGACGATGCTCGCATCAACTATAAGCAATCGCAAATGTAAACTGTAAAATATATTTATATATATCTATCTAAATAGCATAATATGATAAAGAAAAGAAAAACACAAAAAAAGACTGAAAAGAGAATGACATGGC
The DNA here is from genome assembly GCA_013339685.2 of Hyalomma asiaticum. NCBI lineage: Eukaryota > Metazoa > Arthropoda > Arachnida > Ixodida > Ixodidae > Hyalomma > Hyalomma asiaticum. The sequence continues at coordinate 134,054,545 of CM023484.1, read as the reverse complement.
GAGGGAGAAACCGGTTAGGCAGAAGAGTGAGTGTCGCATAACAAAAACTCTTTCAATTCATGGCAAAATTTATGTGTTTTTTTAATTTTTATTAGAAATGGCAATGTATTCCATAATGATATGGCCGCAAAGTGAACTGTCTGTTTGCCATAATTAGTTCTTACTTTGGGCAGAATGAAGTTGTTATGCTGCGCAAAACGTGTTGGGTTAGTATTTAGTAAAGATGATGAATGAATTGATGATAATGATATTTGTTTATTGATTAGTTTGAAAAGGAAAGTGGCGAGATTGAATTTTACAAGGGCGGTAACATCGAGAATTTTATTTTCTTCTAACAACTGTTTAGCATTATGGGTGGGTGAACTAAACGTGATTAATCGAATTGCCTGGTTCTGAATGATTTGTAGTGGTTTTAGGTGAGTGGTGTACGTGTTACCCCATGAGGTTATGAGTAGCTCGGCAGGTCACCCGATGATACCAACTCGATGGGCACAAACCAGATGATGATGATCACACACCAGCGATGAAGATATGCAAAACGCATGGTGATGATGGTGAAATACAGATGACGACGTGCTTAAAGGGGTCCTGAACCACCCTCCGGGCTTGGTGAAAAAACACATTCTACGGCTTGCCCACACTGTAAACCAGTTTACCCCCTTAAAGGTGTTTTACAGTGTCTATAACTAACACCCTTCCACCCTAGCAAAAAGGCATTTTGACGCACCGAAACACCTTTTTAATGGGGGTTTCCAATTTTCAAAACACCCTTTGCCTAGCAGCCATGCATTCCCGTGCTGCTCTTTATACATATTATCTATATATTCAGTTCTTTAAAAGTGGTCCCAAGGAAACCTCTACGTGGTCTTCCTACTGGGGCTATAATCAATCAGTATTACAGCACACAGCAGCAAGTATTCACATGCTGCCTTAGGTACTGCTGCTCAGACCGGACATATTGACCAGGGATGTGGTTTTATTTATTAGCACCAATACCATCTGCAACACATATGATGTTGGAACAAACATTTCACATACTTGTCCATCACAGTATATAGCTGCACTCTGAGTGGCACTAAATAATTGGGGACGCAACTTGGCTTTAAAATATATACTCAATTAACAGTACAGGTTCAGTGCTAGTGAAGTGTAGATGGCGTCAAATATTGAGTATGCGGCCACAATAGTCGACATTCCTTCAGTAGCATCGATGATTCCTGGAATCTGCATTTCTTGCATTGACAGAAATATGGCCTCTGCATCTTCATGGGTTCACTTATGTAGATAATGCACAGAGTCCTTTCACCTGCTCCTAGAAAGAAAAAAAAAACAGGCATTCTTTGCAGATGTGAAATTATAAATGGGTACATACGTGACATTACAGTCATAAACGGGGCTCACCACTTGTTACACGGAAAAACAAGAAAGCACTGGACGAGTGCTTACCACCAAATTTCTTTAACAAAAAATGAATTCATACAAACCTTCTCTAAGCCAAATGGACTTGACCTTGTGTCCAATGGAAAACTGCACATTCGCCAAGCACCTAATGCCTTCCACTTTGCTCTCGTTAAGAGTGTAATACCGGTGCCATGCGGTCACTTTTTATCTTGATCGGCCAGAAGATCGGGCTGGATCAGGATTGAATTGCTTGGTCATCATTGATTCCTTCATGCGAGATTCGGAAGGGAGCCAATTGAGGTTGAGCAATTTAATCCTAACAGGCTTAAACATCAGTAGTGCCTCGTCTCACTTTGTTACAAGGCGCTAGAGTACACAACGGCAGGTGTTGCATGCCAAGGAAATCATGATAGTTTGTTACAAGGGCCAACAACCTCACCGTCACAACTGCGACGGGCTATTCCAATCTTGAAGGACACAAAAACTTAGTGGTCAACGTATGAGAGAGCTCAGGCATACGTACAAACTAAACATATTGACTAGTATGCGATCTGAGTCCAGATTGCAGTCATCGTGAAGTTACCTTCCCGAGTGGCAGAGATAGCCTGTGTAATCCTTGGTACTACAATTGCACAATCCTATTACAATTATTTATTGCTAATATTTAGTTACAGAGGGCATGCATGTATTCAGAGAGCAATACGGGGGGTCTATAAGCTATTCAGCAGCTTATAGGCCCCTCTCTGCCACCCCTTCAAAACTGAGCAAACACACACACACACACACACACACACACACACACACACACACACACACACACACACACACACACACACACACACACACACACACGCACGCACACATATGGGTCATTCCATATCAAGTGAACCAGACTGCTTTTCGACCATCTCCAATCTCCCTGAAAAAAATTGCATTATTACGTCTGCACGTGCTAATTATTCAACGGTCATTCCATGGGAAAAAATTTCTCGCCGCGTGAGGGCGCTTCGAACTTCGCGCTAAAAAGTGACAAATTTATACAAAATTGTTTCTTTGAGACATTGCTACGGAACAATTTCTTTCTTATTCTTAAGGTGTCGTTCTTTCATTACTGCTATAGTCTGGTCATCCTTTCCTTAATTTACACTATTTTTGGCCATGACGAAAAATCACTTGATGTAGCATATTTTACAATTTTTAATGAAAATTCCAGCTTAATTATGAAAAATGCAATTACATTTCCCAATTTCTAGCTTCCTGTACTATGCGATAAAGATACTGTGATATCTTATAACCCAGAAACATTGTGGCTAAAGAGGGACAGATTTGACAAATATCGCATACTGACACATACTAAGCCATCTATTTCTCAATGTTGCGGTTCAAGTGAAAATGTGGCTTGTAACTGATTAAGTAGTGCATTCTGCGGGTACCCCACGAAAGTTTCTAAAGGAGTAATTTTTGTTTTAATCGCGAAAAAAATTTTTGGGATTCCAAATCCCAAAGAATAAGGCGTCAAGCGGGCGCTACTTTCTCTCTGTGGAGCCTTCAGCTTTCTCAGCCACATCGGATACCAGATGAAGTGTTGCATCGTTTTAGTGTTATTGGTGTTTTAGCGCGATGTTTTATGAAACCAGATTACACAAATCTCTGATGAAGAGGCGTACGACTTGGAGTAATCATAGTAAGGTACCTTGAGTGACTGCGAAACGACAGCTGCACCGACGTGTTGTGCGGTGAAGTTGAAACAAAGAGGTGGCTTGTGCAACCGTGCGATTGTTAACTGCAAAATTTTCTTTCTCACTTAAAACAAATATTACTCCTTTAAAACTTTTTCGGTGAAGTACCCGTAGGGAGTTCTACTTTATGAGCTATACGCCACATTTTTACTTGGACTCCTACCTTGCGAAATTCATACCTCAATATCGGTCAAAATGATTTTTACCAAACTTGTCCCTCTCTAGCCACAAGGTTTCCGCGTTATATCACAGTATTTTATCGTTTAGTACTAGAAGCTATAAAGTGGGAAATGTAATTACATTTCTTATTAAGCTGGCGTTTCCATTAAAAATTGTAAAATATGCTACATTGAGTGATTTTTCGTCATGGCCAGAAATAGTGTAAATTAAGAAAAGGATGACAAGGCTATAGCAGTATGAAAGAACGACACCTTAAGAATAACAAAAAAAATTGTTCCGCAGCAATGTATCAAAGAAATAATTTTGTATAAATTTATTTGCATGAACGGTTTCACTTATAACGAGAAGTTCGAAGCGCCTTCATGGGGCAAGAAAATTTTTTCCCAGAAAATGACTGTCGAATATACTTACCATGTGCAGACGTAACAATATGATTTTTTAGTGAGATTAGAGATCGTCAAAAACAGCCTGTCATATTTGAATATATATATATATATATATATAAAGCCGCATCGTGCATCATATAAGAAAGCCAGGAATTTGTGCTCACCTCTTCCACCATTTCCTCTAAGAAACTAATTGTTCATTAGTTTCTTAGAGGAAATGAGAGTTTCTTAGAGAGTAGTTATAGTATACAAGATATAGCTGAAAAGGTCTGCCGAATTCCGGAAAATCCATTGTTTGGAGCACATCTTCGTAGAGCGAAATAAGGGCAACTAACTTCCGCAGTTTTAGAGATAAACGTTTACTAATTGGCATACTTAGCGACTGCCTAAATATCTATATTATCAGTGAAAACCATAATTGTATCTATATCACTTACAGAGTTATAACGAGTTTAATGTTGAGATGCTATTTTGTTGTATTTACTATAGACGTAAGTTAAATTTTCGTGCGCTAACAAGCGCTAGGTAAATATGTGTCAGCAGGTGCCAGCAGGTCCTCCTTCCCTCGTTTTCGTATTGAAATAAGAAAAAGAAAAACAACTGGAAGAATGTTTCAGCCGGGAGGAGGCAAATGAGAGGACGATACCGAACACTCAAGACACTTCAGATGATAACGATGCGTTAATACCGAAGGGGGAAGATTTGTCAAAGCTTATTTTCACTTGTGCAATCATCATTAATTTTAACGAAATTCTCACTTTCGCTTGCAAAGCTAGTGACTTGGCATTTTTTCTTCCTGCGATAATGGGCGGGGTTCATGTCCACCACCAGGGCAACGTAGCACAGGAAAACGTCAACTCGCATTTTACTAGCCTGGTTGCAATACTCCCGCACCTATTCATTTATGCGCTGACCTACTTGCCTGATCCAAACTAGAAGAGAAGCTCAGGGGAAGATGGATGCTTGAATCGATGAACAAATCGCAAGGTACGATTTAAAACAGGGAAACAGGGAACAGGCTCCCGCGACATTCCCTGTTTTAAATCGTACCTTGCGATTTGTTCATCTACTTGCCTGATGTAAGATATGTCGCAGGAGAACGGGATTTGACAGACGACATAGATTTGCCATAATAAATATTTTTCTTGCGCTGCTTTCAGGGGATCTTCATGGGATCACATTATTATTATTATTATTATTATTATTATTATTATTATTATTATTATTATTATTATTACGAAGACTGTGCTGATAGAAATAGTACGTTGTCTCAAGGAGATGTCTTATTTAGATTGTGAGAAACCTAGTGAATGTATTGCATGACAGCTTCATTTTTATTATGCGTCTCACAGGCAAGTACAAGAGTAGGTTTGGATGCTCCAGGAAGAGTTGTAGTAGCCATTGTTTCCGTATGTGTGTGATGAATTTGCAATGATCATAGGCGAATCTCCCCTTTCGTTCTGATTGTCGAAATACATGCATATGAAACTACTAAGCTCCTGAACATTCAATGAGCGATGACTGATCACCTCACGTGTTGGTGTTGTTCAGCCAGGGCCAATGACGCACTTATCGCCTTTCGTTTCTGCCCTTCGATACTGGTAAAACGTGGTCTTGCTAAGACAGGTGTTTATTAAGAGAGCGTCTCTAAGTCCGGTCACACTTATTGCAACCTTGTTTCGGTGAGCAAACTTCATGGTTTTTAAAAGCCGGTGTATGGTGTATCCAACTCTAACGGCAATCCTATGTGCACTTCTAAGAAACGTATTGTAGTGGTGTTATTCCCTACAGCCAGGCACGTAGCCAGGATTTTTTTTCGGGGTGGGCCCAAAAGCATCATCATCATCGTCATCATCATCATCATTAACAATACCAACAACATCATCATTTATTCACCATTAAAGGCCCCTTTCAGGTTATTACATAACAAACGGGGGGGGGGGGGGGGGGGGGTAACAGCGTCAATATCAGCATGGTCATTATTATAAAATTCTTTTTAAAAAAACTTGCCCGGGAATATAGAAGGCGTTAATTATTAGACGAGACAGAGAACAGAGTGCAATGCAGCCCAAGAGGCGAGTTAATCCGAGATGGAAAGGAAGTTTTTTGACACTACAGTAAAGCTAGTGCGTGTGCACGAGAAAGAATACTTTCTAACCAAGTAATCTCGACGAAGAAGGGCCATACAGAGTCAGTGACGGAAAGAGGAGCGACAAAAAAAAAGCAATGCAAAGGAATCAGGCGCCCACTTACGCATGTGCAGAAAATAAAAACATATTTGTCGGACACTTTCTCTGCCCAACTTCTCTCACTCTGTCTAAACTACAGGCATGCGAGAAGAACGCGAGCCACTTTTGACAGCAATTCTTAAAAGAAAAAAAAAAAACAGACATATCGCGAAAACAGTTTTATTCAACCACAAAGAACCAACGCACGGATGCTTTCACGACACAAAAGATGCAGAACGCTAACATTCGTTTTAGGAAGCAACATCAAAGAATGACATTGCGAGTGATTTTACAATATAGTAAAAGTCAATGCAAGAGAGAAAAAAAACGACCATGTAGCTTGGCCGAAAAGAGTGGTTCACCCTGCGAATTTCATGGGTCGCGGTTTCTCTATAAACACAGTGATAATTCGTCGACACTGACTTGCATCCGGTGAATCGACATAAGAGCCAGGCCGTTAAGCCGCTCTTCAGCTTTTCGGTTCCTGAAATATGTTTTTATTCTTTTCGGTGTCGAGAAGCTGCGTTCTGCAGCAGCTGTGCTCACTGGGATTGTCGCCAATATCTTGAGTGTGTGAAAGATCGGCAAGAGGGCTTTGTTGCATTCAGGTATGGAGCGCCCGTCGTAGAGCGGGGAAGTTCCTCCTCTTGCATGGCTTCCCATTTAGTTTTCCAGATTTCCCATTCACCTTTTAGCGTAACGATATGCGCTGTTGTCATATCTCTGAGGTAAAAATCGAGACCGGCTGAACAGATTCGAATTTGCCCTTGGAGGCGTGCTTTTTCAACACAAATTTCAAACTTTGCAGTGTTTTCCGATGGTTTGCAAAGCGCCGATTGAGGGAATTTTTCAGGTAATCTATCTATGGAATGAACGTGGCTCACATTACCCTTCCGCACAACTACAAGCGACCCTGGTTATACCCTCTTTGTTTACCCTTTTCACTCCTTGGGCCACGCGGGTGCCTGCCCCAACGACGCAGGCGGCGGAAAAAGGGTGGTGGGGTTCGCAGATGTGCCAGGGGGATTGAACGGGCTAATGGGTCGTCGAAGCCGCCGCTTTCCACACAAACTCTCCTTTTCCAAGCTTTCGGTTAGATTCCGCCGTCCGGTCGTGGAAAAACTCTGCGTCTGTGGCAAAGCAAAGCCGTAAGCGTGCGTGTTCCCACGCCGCGCAGCTATCAGTTAAACAAAGCACCTGAATGCTCCCTAAGTTGCCGCCACTACGCGACTGTATAAATGACGCCCGCAGCATGTCGCCTGCTAGCTCTGCAGCAACAAAGACACCGCTCCTCTCGTTAAGAAAGACATTTCCTCAGGGAATCCACCGGTGGAGTCATCGCTATCCATTTCTGTGTGTCCTGTTCCTTGAAGCCATCCAACTACCGAGCGCCCTGACCGTAGGTGAGAATCCTCGTTTTGCGCAGTATAGTCATGGTCGCTTTTGCCCAGAAAACCCGACACAACCAATCAACCACCTTCCTAAACCTAACTGATGCGACGAAGAAAAGGCGCACGAAGTACGGTCAGGTAACGTCGTTTTCTCTGGTTTCGAAGCCGTATGGCAACATTTTGTTCGTTCCGGTAATTTCTTTTCCGACAAGCTTGTCTTACATATATTAAAATGTCCCGCGTTGCGAAGTTTTCTTTCTTTTTCCGCAATTACAAAGCAGTAACTGTTTCCGTTAATTGGTTTCAGTTGTATGAGGAAGATTGATACGGTGGTCGCTATCTTGGGAATGTTCGACTATCGGGTTGCGATCTGTTGCAAAATTGCGGAGGTCATTCCTGTGCTGTCGAAATGTTTCATTGAGGTTTTTCGTTTTGCCGATGTAGCTCGCATCGCATTTTTGTATATAGTGCCTTGGGCTCTCACCTTCGGTGGACGGCCTTTGGTAATATGTAGAGAACATCTGTTCGTAGGCTTGTAAGTCACTCGGATGCCTTCTTTTCTGAGAATACGGCCGATGGTTTCGCTAACGCCTCAGACATATCGGAGAGGGGTGTTTCTGTTGTGGTGTTGATTCAGGAGCCGGACGCTGAATTCTCGGCAAGCATAGCCGTGCTTTTGGAATTGAAGTGCTTTCGGAATAAATGTTCTTGGGTAGCTGTTTTTAGTGAGTTCCTTGACTATCGTTTGTTTCTCATTTGTTTAAATGTGCACGCCGCTACTTGTACTTGTGCCTCTATACCCCTGCATTAATGGCTGACTTGACAAATTTCGGGGGGGGCCCGGGCCCCCCTGGGCCCCCCCTTGCCTACGTGCCTGCCTACAGCTGTCACGATCCCTTAATACGAGGAAATAAGCCGCTTGAGAAAAGGTGCAGATTATCTTAGCAGCACTATAGCAAGCAGGGGAATCTGTGGAAAAAAAACAAGGAAGCACTGATGCCACAAAGAAGGCAAAGCGTGGCTGTCAAAAGAAGCAGAAGGGAAAAAATCTGAGTACAAATCCTCTGTCATAAATCCGATCCCGTTATCTGCGCACGTTACATCGGGAAAACAGGACGGTGCAAAAATGAGCGGCTATTCGAGAGCGTTGCAACATGTCTGTTAAAATGCCATAAGATGGCTATCTCGCGATACATAGCCAAGATTGCAGGTATGAATGTATTCGGTAAAGCATTTATCTTTAGAAAACAAACGTGAAGTGACCTCGCGTTATGGTTGAGAGGGAGCAGATTATTTGTGTCAGTATTGTTTGTATCAGCGAAACTTATCGTTGTCTGACAAGGTATAGAATTTTCCGCGCATGCTGTAACGCACGATATGAAGTCTTGATGCTCTATATACAGGGTGTTTCAGAGAACGATTTCAAGTTTCCAAGGATAGGCTTTGTGAGAAAGAAGAAAAAAAGGTTTTTATTACGGGACGACCTCTAAGGTTGGGCGCTCGTGAGTAGTCGTAAGATACTTGCAGTTTGCA
>CM023484.1:133955436-134045587 GCA_013339685.2 Hyalomma asiaticum | reverse complement strand
CCGCGGTCTGCCGGCCAGTGCTATCAGGTCGCGAATCTGGTCTTTAAACGAGTCCCAGCTGCTTATGTCAGCTTCGTGCGTCTCGAACCACACCCGTGCATGGCCATCGAGGTAGAAAAACACGTTGGCAAGCATAATGGTGGGATCCCACCTGTAGTGGGCGCTGATGCGTTCATAAAGGTTGAGCCACTTGTCGACATCAACCCCATCCTGGCTGGAAAAGACGCCAGGATCACGGGGAGGAGGTAGTACTACGTAGGTGGACAGTCCGCTCATCAGCCAGTCCCGGCCCAAGAACCGCTGCCAGACCCAGGAACCGCTGTACGGCCTTCTTGTCCGCGGGGCGTGGAAACTCTGCAATGGCAGCTAGCTTGTCAGGGTCTGGCCGAACGCCCTGGGGACTGACTACGTGTCCGAGAAACTTTAGTTCCTGAAAACCAAAATAACATTTTTCAGGCTTAATAGCTAGATTTGCTCGGCTCATTGCGACGAGGACGTTCTTTAGCCGTTCGAGATGTTCTTCAAACGTTCTTGAAAACACCACAACGTCGTCTAAGCACACCAAGCAGGTCTGCCATTTCAGCCCAGAGAGAACAGTGTCCATCATACGTTGAAATGTGGCAGGTGCGGAACACAGGCCGAAAGGAAGGACCTTGAATTCATACAGTCCATCAGGGGTCACCAATGCCGTCTTTTCGCGGTCGCGCTCATCAACTTCAATCTGCCAGTACCCTGACTTGAGATCCAACGATGTAAAAATTGGGCGTAGCGTAGGCGGTCTAGAGCGTCGTCGATTCGTGGCAGTGGATAAACGTCACGCTTCGTTATACTGTTAAGTTTTCTGTAGTCTACACAGAAGCGCAGTGTATTGTCCTTTTTCTTAACTAAAACAAAGGGTGACGCCCATGGACTTGTAGACGGCTGAATCACGTCATCCTTGATCATGTCTTGGACCTGGCGCTTGATGACCTCTCTTTCCGTAGCCGAAACGCGGTATGGATGCTGGCGAACGGGGCGTGCGGCCTCCTCGGTGAGGATTCGATGTTTCGCTATGGGGGTGCGCCGAACTTTAAGACTCTGTAGAGAAGCAGTCGGAAAAGTCTTGATGAGGTCTACGAGCTGCTTCTTCTGTCGTTCCAGTAAACTGGCGTTTATCTGTATGCGATCGGTCAGGCTGATGTCTTTCGGTACGTTCGGTTCAGCGGTTTCTAATGAGCTGACATCAGCAAAAGCAGCAAGTTCATGGAGAAAAGCGACTGCTTGTACCTTGGGGTACGTGCTGATACTCATTGCTAAAATTTGTCAGCAGCACTAATGAGCGTCTGTTCCGAATCTGAACGACGCCCCGCACGATGCAAAGGTTCCGCTCAAGCAGCAACGAAATGTTTGCCTCGGCGACGCCCTCACAACCATCGAGTGTGTCGCACGTTACGAGGATGAGTACGCTGCTTCTTGGCGGTATCGTAACGCTCTCAGCAACAATGCGCAAGGCATTCTCAGTGCTATCCTCGGCGCCAGCTTCACTCGCTATGGCTTTCGCAGTAGAAAATGTCACCCTCGGCTTCTCCAAGTCAATTATTGCTCCATTCGCCTGCGGAAAGTCCATGCCGAGTATCAGGTCTCGTGAACAACTGGGCAGAATAATGAAGACGCCGATGTACGTATACCCACGAATATTTACTCTAGCAGTGCATATTCCCACGGGGGTGAGCAGGTGTCCTCCTGCAGTACGAACCTGCGATCCAGTCCACTGGGAGTACACTTTCTTTAACTTCGTCGCAAGATCTCGGCTCATGACCGAGCTGTCCTCGCCAGTATCAATCAAGCTGTGACTTCTTCGTCGTCCACGGAAACTAGTATGTCCGACGTTACCACTCGCCTTTCATCACCCGCGTGTGTATGGTCGTCGGCGTGTTCTCGTCGCTGTCGTCGTAATGGAGGATATTCGATGGCGTCAGTGTCAGCGGCCCCGCCTCCGGAGGACGCTGAGGTTAGTTTTCCGGGTTTGCAGGGCTGGGCGAACGACGTCTACGGGTGTCTCGAGGAAACACGGGATTTGATGATCGGTATCGAGCGGGTGACGAGGAACGGGGTTCATGCCTGCGCTGATCGAATGAATTGTCACGACTGGCGATGAAGTTTTCTATCTCGGAAGGTCGCTCACCAGGTCGTGGGTGAGGTGCCTTTGGAGCGAATCCCCGAATACCCACGCGTCGGTCCGGGCACATTCTGTAGATGTGTCCAGCTTCCCCACAATGGTAGCAGAGGGGCCTGAAGTCTGGAGCCCGCCAAATGTCGGATTTCCTGGGCCTCGACGCCTCGACGTAGGGGGGACTGCGACGCCTGAACGGTGGTTCTGTTCGGACGAAGGGACGCACGACGTTCGAGGCGGCGTACAGCGCTGGTCTTCGCGCCGCTTCCGCATAAGTCACTCGAATCGGCTCCTGCTGTTACGGTACCTCGTAGCAGTGTGGTGCGTCGTAATGCTGTGGTACCTCGTAGTGCTGGGGTACATCGTAGCGCGGAGCTTGAATCGCCTGACGGACCTCGTCGCGCACCATCTCCGCTACAGAAATTCGCGTTGGCGCCGCGTCGGTGCCCTGAATTTTTTGGAGCTCCTCACGTATCACAGCCCTGATGAATTCGCGTAAGTCGTCGGTGTTGTTTCCCATAGTCATGTGAAAGGGGCCGCTCGAAAATTCCATGACGTTGCGGTTGTACTGTCGGGCACGCTGTCGAAGAGCCCTTTCCATCGTTGTTGCTTTAGCGAGGAAGTCCGTAAGAGTTGCGGGCGGATTTCTAATAAGGCCAGCAAATATTTCTTGCTTCACCCCCCGCATCAGATGTCTGACCTTCTGGTCTTGGGCCATTGAAGCATCAGCACGTCTGAATAGTCGAGCCATGTCTCCGGTATAACGTGGTGACACTCTCATTCGGGGCTTGAAACCTTGACTGTATAGCCAGCTCCGCTCTCTCCTTCCTGTCCGCGCTCTAAAATGCGCTGATGAGCTGCCGACGAAATTCGTCCCACGAGGTCAGCGCCGCTTCGTGATTATGGAACCACGTCTTCGCAGAGCCTTGGAGCGCGAAGTACACGTACCTCAGCTTATGCTCTGCATTCCAGCTGTTGCATTCGGCGACCCAGTCAAAATGGTCAAGCCAGTCTTCCACGTCTTGGGAAGCGTCCCCGTGGAACACAATTGGTGCCTGTGGCTGGTTGACAATGACCTGGTGCGCTGCTGCAACAGCCGCGCGGCAGATGACTGCGGGTCCACGTTCGTAGTGCAGCTAGGAGTAGGCAACAGACCGTGTTCCGGCTGCAGCCCTTGAAGACGACGGCTGGTGCGTACGTGCACAGGGGTAATGTCTCCCGGGCTACTCACCGGAGTCGACTCAGGGGTGCGCGGCGTCTCCGGCAATGGTTGCATATACCCCGCACCTCCACCAGTAAAATGTCACGAAGGTGATCAACACGGCTCGGCAAAAGTAGCACGTCCTGCTTTAATGATGGCCTACGCCTCGAACAGAACGCTCGCACAACTGTGCTCTTCTTCGTCTTCGGACTGTAGAAGGGGTGCCCGTGTAGGTGGACGACGCGGAGACTGCCGGAGGGGCAGGTGGTGAAGATGATGTGCCTTCACCGTCTGACATGGTCGGAACCGTGATGAGGCGGCCGTTGCGGAGCTCCGTTTTGGGGACAGGGAACAACCAGCACCTCCACCACAAAGATGCTACGAGAAAGACGCAGAGGACGGCTATTTACAAATGTATTTACAGGAAGGCTTTTAGCAGCAACCAAAATGGTGGACAGTCCGCTCATCAGCCAGTCCCGTCTTCTCCATAGATGGTACGTGCCATACCCAAGTACTATGGTCCGCTTCGTAGCAATATAATCATCAAACGGTAAAAAACTTTACATGAAAGAGATGATAAAAATCTGACGTTTCAGGTCCCACTCGGACCTTTCTTCAAGAGTGACTGGAGGGCACCAGACAGCAGCAGTGCTTATAAGGCCTTCTTTTTCTTGCTTTTCTTTTCTCTTTCCTTCCTCTCTCTTCCTTCCTTTCTCTTCTTCCGGTTCTTCAAACCGAGGGGGGTCATGCTAGTGACGAACAAAAGGCCTTATAAACACTGCTGGTGACGAAAGAAGGCCTTATAAGCACTGCTGCTGTCTGGTGCCCTCCAGTCACCCCTGAAGAAGGGTCCGAGTGGGACCCGAAACGTAGGATTTTTGTCATCTTTCATGTAAAGTTTTTTACCGTTTGATGATTATATTTTGGTTGGTGTCCTCCCCTTTTCTCACCTTTTGTTTCGTGCCAACCAGACAGATCTCTGTCAAATGTTCACCTTTAAGGGCAATGACACTACATAATGTGCATTGCACAAGCAGGCTACGTAATCAACCAGCATCGGGCTAGTTTCGTCTGTTCAAAGCTCGCGCAATATCACCAGCGGCTGTACTCTTGTGAGCCACTCGGGTGGCTCTGGTGCTGTTCTATTAATTTCTGTAAACAAATGAACACTTTCTCTGAATAGGCTACGGCAGCTCATTCCACACAGTTATATACGCTGTAAACAAACTTACTGCTCTAGCATTTGTTATGATGGTGCTTGCATAACGTGAACAGTGCTCCTAATGTGTGTTAAGCTCAACCATACCAAAGAAACAACACATGCGTTCGGCTATCACTCAGCATACTTTTGTCCAACTGCGCTCGATACCGCATGAGTGCCCGAATCGGCGATGCTTATGACACGCGCATTAGCGACATGATGGTGGAAGCCATTCCGCATCATCTAAGATTGCTTAAGGTGAGTTGTTTTAATTTATCTCTAAATTCATCTGACACCACGCGAACGTGGTGTGACCACAGGCTGTAACATGCAATTGTGCCTGGCCGAGAAATGCAGGGATGTGCCACCTGTGATTGATTGCATTACCGTTTATCGTAGTGTAAATGTTTATCCTGATGTTAGTGGTACGTTGGTACCATGGGATGCCAATTTTGATAAATACCGAGCGAACAAGACGACCTTGTTTGATATGGTCCTATTTTTGGTATTATTCGTGTTGATGCAATGGCAGTTGCTTTTCGCGTTTGATTACAAATATAAGGTTTTCGCCTTAATGATTGCAACATCTAGTAGATACGCAGTGGTTCTAAGATCCAGTAAATGGAAGCAATGACACCCGTGATGCAAACGAGTAAAATCCGACTTGGACGGTTAGTTCCTTGTCGGTTTCGCACAGTACAATGCATTCTCGTCTGCTACCAGAAGTTGTCACAGCGCGACGTCTGTGGCAGAGCTGGGGAACTTTGCAAACGACCTGGTTCTAAAAACGTTGCTCCAGCAGACTGCAAAACGTTGCTCCGCAATCTGTCCCTGAATGGTGGCGCCCTAGAGGCCACAAATGTCAACTTGGCCGAGACTCTTCCATTGACGGTGGCGTGATGCAGCAGGCAGCACTGTGCGTGTTCTATGTAGCGGCCGTGACAATGCATTATGAGTATCTCTTACTGCTCACAGGTTTCTTTCTCATGGAACCACTGAAGTTAATGCGCAACAAGGAAACATTCTTTATATAGAAAATATGTAATGCAAAAAGATAACAGCCAGAACAATTAGGTTTCGCTATAATTAGTATTAAACCAAAAAGAAATTATCTTTGCTGATCCAAGTCTTTATTATGCTGATACTTAGCGGAGTTACTTTCATACTACTGGACTAATGTATTCCACTTACACAACTTTGACGCTATGACCACAGAAACATGGATGCATTCATGCAGAATTTCAATGCTACAAAGAACAAACGGGCAGTTTGTCACTTTTATTTTCAAGAACCAGAGCTCAGCTTCAAGTTGCAGATCATATTTTGGCACTAATTTAAAATAAAACCATTAACCATTTTAATTAAAACAGCTCAAGTGCAGACAGGAGACACAGCATGTGCAAATGATCATGGCATCTGGACGTTATGACTAAACAGCATGTGTCTTGTTTATTAGAGCTTATGCATGTAATAAAATCATGCAGATTGTATCTTTGCCAGCCTAGTGGTCAAGTTTCCCACATCAAAATTGAAGAAAGCCAGAATGGCACTGTTACAGGTTATTTGGTCTCCTTAACGGTGCATTAGGTTGTACAAAATATAAAGAACTGATCACAGCAGCGCACTTTCTGGTCAACCAATAACCAGTGCTTTATAAAACAATGTGAGGCCGGAGGAATTCTAAAACATGCCCAACTCTAGCCTTGTTTCCGGCTTGCACTAAGGTGTTGCGCAAAGCATGTTTTTAGTCGCCTTGCAATCTAGCATACTAAAACTAATGCTAGTTTGCAAGGCCAAAACACAGACTACCAATACATACAATCTTCCGTTCCCAAGCAAAATATTGTCTCACAATCAGGTGCCATCATCTCTTGAACAAGCTGCACACTGAACCATTTCACTCCTGCGAATTCTTTGGTATAGCTAGGGAAGCACTGCTAGATGATGCAACTGTCTGACACTACAGTGATAATTTAAGAAATACATATTATAGCCAGGATGTTGCAGATGCAGCACCACAAGCTGTACATCGCCCACAACGAGCACTGGTTACATAAAAGGGAATGCATATGGGCCTTTTAATTATTGGCTTCGTAAACTGAGCTCTTTATAGCAACATTAGCAGTGCTGTGAGCTGGCACGCGTTGGAACAAATGCAAACCCACGAAATGCACTGTCGACAACAATGTAGGTGAGAAGCGGAACACTGAGCCACAAAGCCAAACAGTACAGCAGCTTAGCTTTGTTATCGCAATACCACAATATTTTTATACCAGCTGCTTTTTATGAACTTGTATACAGCTTACAAATCATGTTGACTTCCGCAAAAAATGTGCGCATTCAAACAAAACGCGCACACAATCATCTAAAGCTGATGTGAACGCACAAATTCACAGCACAGATATGGCATAAGAAAGAGGCAAATCAGAAATGTGGCTGCATGAACTCAATGAGATATGTACCATAAAGCAAAAGGAAATCATGTACACAGAAAAAAGGGGCAATGTCTACAAGAAGGGCGACTAACATGCCTCTTAACAAGCTACTAGTACTAGTAAACAGCATTAAATAATCAACTCGATATCATGCATCACATGTACAGATAAAGTACTTCAAGAAAGGCATACAAATAAATGGCAGCTTCACAAGCAGAGTGGTTTGCACAGAGTAGTAAAATGCAACTTGTGCAGGTAACCATTGAAAAGAAAAAAAAAAAAAAACTCTAAGAGATAAACTTGGAAATGAAATGATTTTAACATACAACTGCACTTTTTTAAAGCAAACCTTATGCAATGCACGTTAGGTTGTGAGAATGCAATAAAGACATTCCCACATGGTCCATCTAGAAATTAAACTTTTCTTAAGAGTCATGCTTGTGGGTTTGAAAAAACTCTTCACGTTTAAAACATGCTGCCTAGGTGGTGGTGTGTTTGCTCACATGTGTGTTCATGACGTGTGACCCATGTGGTCATGTGGCACTCGAGCAAAGCGCAAGACAGCATGCGAGCAGTGGTGGTGGCAGGGATGCTTTGAAACTGATGCTCGCTTCTGAGAGGTACTGGCCAATTGCGAGAGTGGCTGCTTGGAGATGTGGCCGCTGTGCTGGACTTCCTGAAGGCAATTATAGCGTTGCAATCTGCAGTTGTGAGGAGTCGTCATGCTTGTGTACACTGTTCAACCAGACACTGATATTGTGAATAAAGGTCTAGCCACGCCAAAGTTAAAAATATCTGCTGTATCACTTCCATTTCTGCAGTCTCTTTATCAATTTCGTTATGTCATTTCTAACGGTTATTAGTATGCCAGCTGTAAGCTAGTTGGAGAGAATATTGAAGTACAGTATAACCTCGTTATAACGAACCCACATATAACAAACTATCGGATATAACGAAGCAATCGCAATTCACCTTGAAATTCCCATAAATGAAATAGATATTGGCTATAACAAACTAATGGTTATTACGAAGTAATTACGACTCCCCCTTCAACTTCTTTATAATGAGGTATTACTGTAGAATTGCAAGTGCATGTTTCTGACTGATGCATCTTTCTGACCTTGACCTGTGCAACCACACAAGAAAAGTGGAATTCTTGGATTATTGATGCATGTGCCCTTTGGTGATGGTCTTATAACGAAACATGAATTGTAAAAAGTTTGCATTAAAAATTTTGGTTGAAAGGTAGTGTTATGTTGTGTTCTAACCACTCTTCCAGCAGGTTCTTTATTTTTTATGTCACCAACACAAACTCATGGCACATGTCATAATAACATTGCTTTGAAAACAAGCCAGTACAGTAAGCTCCCACCTTAGCAGTAATGTGCAAGGGAGCCATCGTGGTGCAATCGACAGAAGTGACAAAATACTGAACACCACAGATGCTGCCTGCCTTATATAGACTACAATGGCTTCCTCAAGACCAAAGCTTGTTTCAATGGACCGTGTGGTGCTGATTTTCCTGATAGTGACAAAAGCTCGAGGTCCCCTATATTGTTTTTGACAGGCAGTGCACATTGCCAAGCTGCACTTCTGATATGACAAACGAGTCATTTTGCATAAAGCATCAGAGGGAGTTTCTACTGTACAAAACAAGCTTGTGTCAAACCACAGCGCACATGCCAAAACGCACGAGTATCTCCAATAACACACTCTTAACCAGTAATAATTATAAAACTCTAACTGGGGGCTCAAAGGGATCACGACTGGACACAAACGAGAGGCTGCATGCACAATTCGCTTAACAACAGTGAAAAGAAAATTCTGACGACCTTGTCAGATGCGGTCTCATGCTTCCATTTGGAATACACACAAAGCCAGGATTTTCGCATTCAAATGGTAAAACTGCATCTACGTCAAGCGTAAAAGTTGATATAGTTTCTACTGGGTTAACAGACTATTCAACAGCCAAACTACAGTCAACTCGCATCATTTCAAACATGCAGCATCTGTTTGTGGGAAACTGCAGGTACCCACGTACGGCCCAAAATAGAATGATGACTTCTTACATGAGGAGACTCATTTGTGTCAGCTGCAGGCTACTGGATACCTTGTCAAAACAGAAGGGCAAATGCATGTGCGAGTATCCGAGCCTACAACACGACTCCAGCCATTATGCTATCTCGCTGTGATGTCCATCAGCGCACAGAACAGCTCGACTAACAAACACAGGCCGATTCTAACAAATGCTAAGTGAACATAAACTCATCGGCCATGCTGGCTAGGGTGTTCTGTTCTGGAGAAATAAAGATCGTTTCAACTGGGTGGCCTTGAAGTGTTCCTGAAGTGCTACGTTGGAAGCATACTCAGTCACAACAAAGTGGCTTGTTTGTTTCGGCAACACGACAGCTAGCATTATCAAAAACCATCTGAACTCGACAGATACCGAAATGTTTACACAGGCACATTGGGTACAATTCCAATCACATGCATCCTATTCTGATGCACAAGTATGTGAATACCATTTGTGCAGATAATTCCTTCTGTGTATAAAGTTAAAGGAGCCATGATACCAAATTCTGAAGGTTTAAATGGACACTAAAGGCAAATGACAATTTGTGTTCATTTGAAAAGTCAGTGCTTGAGAACTTTTAAAACATCAATATCACTTGTGGCAATGCTTTAGTAATCAAGAAATTATGATGACTGGAGAATGCGATTTGCACAGTGAGTGGGAGTTTCAGCTGCTATAAATAATGACATCACATATATATTTCCAAGGGTACCATATTTCCAACAGTATCAACCTACCCGCAGCAAAAATGCATGTGCTAGTGTATTACAAGAGGGAATAAAATGTTACTGATGTATTTATTTTTGATTCGTGGTAAAAGAACTTATTCAGGTTGCCCTTGAGAAAGATGCGAATAAATGTTGCTCTGCACCGCATGCACAGTCGTAGTTTCATTACTATACACTATTGCGCGGCCTTTGCTTGCTGACAGGACTCGCTCTATTGCAAGTTAGCAAAAATGTTGCGTCAATGTCATGTTGTCGGATGGCCCACGCCTCCTGCAGCTGTGTGGAGGTGCAGCAATGGACACCACTGCGCTTGCTCAACTGGTGCTGCACGCTCACAGCACCGCTCGGCACTTTTCAGAACTAATGCAGCGAGTCCACAGCCTCCGAGATTGCGTGCACAGCAGGTTTCTCTGCCGGAGCACAGGATCACAGAGGCCATGGCCAGAAAGAGAGAGTGCCGGATGTCACATCATAAGCCATTCTCTACTGTGGGCCGTTTCAATGCCGGTAACGTTGGACCATGCGATAAATACGCAACTTTCATTCAAGCTAAGCAGGTGTTTAGTAGAACTTGTCTTTGGGCAAGTTGGTTCAAGCTTCAAATGGAATAAACGGAGCACTAAAAACGACAGACGAAGAGGCGGGGTAAACACGGGACTGGTGCTCAGTCCAGTGTTTACCCTGCTTCTTTGCGTGTTGTTTTTTAGTGCTTCGTTTGTTCCATTTTAAGCAGTTGTGCCATAAGAAAACAAATACCATGTTGATTTACTATTGCCTTTAGTGTCCCTTTAAGTAGGCATGCACTGAACACTTTACTGCACGAGTCCCAGAGAAGATTGGGAAAACTGGAATGCATTCTGAGTGGCAGAACATTTATACCTGACCTCGTAAGCTGCAGTATGGCAACAATGATCAGTGACAAACTAAACTGCCACTGTCAGAATCAGCTACCTCAGGTAAGAAAAGCTGATCTCAAAGGCAACACATTTGTGCACTGCAAGCAATCAAAATGGTTGCAGGAACTGCAGTGAAACAGTCACCATAATGAATTCAATATGCCACGTACATAGCTCCGTTATATCCACAAATTTGTTATAAGTTAAACTTGCAACACTGTTTTAATGGCAGCACTAATTTTCAATAAATTTGTTATATCCAAATTCAGTTGCATCATGGTTCGGCTGAAAAATATGCTATGAATAATGTTTTCTGCGCCAGATCTTGGTGACATTCTGCTGATTTTTACTGTGTGAGCAAGGTGGTTGCACAAATAATTTGATAGTGATCAGAGCTACTGAATAAGCCTCCTTCGGGAGCAGGATGCTCCTTCCCCTTCGCGGCTCATGCACCCGTTCATCAAGTGTAGTCGAAGGGTTGCAAATGCAAGCATGCAATGCAGAGAAGCCGCCATCACGATAAGATGACACACAGTGACGATAGTGTGACAGCTTCACCAACGTCTAGCGATTTCTTCAATAAAAAAACATCTAGACAACATGATCTAGAAATTGGCCAGGCATGTCTTCCTTTCTTTTTTAAATATCTGTGCAACAAATGTCCTTGCGTCTTTTGTATATCTAATTTGCTCAGGGTTACTGACTGATACATTTTTTTCGACAGCTGGTGCCACTAGGCTTTGCACAGTGAAAGGTTCAGTGCTCAACAGACTGTAACATCATTCAGTTGGTTATTTTCGTCATTGTTCATAAAGTGGCTAGAACACAATGGTAGTGCAGAATGACAACGATTGCTGATGTCGCAATGAGTTGGGCTCCTGCACACCTTATGTGTGGCTTTCTCTCAAAATCATGCTTTATTATGCATGTAAGGTGGTGAAGCTGCTCAGCTGCTGCAGGGAGCACATACAGCGACTTTCAAGAGGCAGCCACATGCACGAGATACTCAAGCAAAAACAACAAGCGATGCAACAGGCAGACTCAGTTGAGCCGACATTTCAGTGTAGAGCAGCCACATGGTACCGCATGATACGGCAGAAAAAAAAGCAACAAATTTTTGTAGCACAATTATGTACAGTTGTACACCCATCAAAAAATATTGCAAACGTGCCTCGAAGCCAATGTTGCCACCAGATCTGTATCAGTTCTACATTTAATACACTGTCATTATCAGTAAAAATTAATTATGAAGCTTGTAGGAGGAAGTAAGCATAACACAATCTGTTGGGTAGTTGCAAAACAGTTTCAGGGCTTACATCACTGACTGAGGCCCCCTACCAGGATTGAGACAAGCAACTTATCTAAATAACAACTATGAAACATTGCCATGCTTTATACTCATCTACTATATGTGAGGTGAATTAAGGACCGATTTTTCTCGCCGTCAGTGGAGAGACCCTTGCAAGTAGCCAAGGCTAACTGGAAATTGGAAGTGGGTGCACTGGTTGTGGCCACGCTGTGAATTGCTGCTGTTTGTTGCCTTTGCTCAAAAATCACATGCAGGTGGCTAGGCTTCAGATTATGCCTTTGCGATGCCAAAGAGAGCAAGCAAAAAAATCCAATGACCTCTCGCACCATTTCAAATCACATTCTGCAGTTATGGTTCTTCATTTCCTGATATCACGCAGCCTGTGCTGTCAGTGGGACAGGTTTAGACGCAGAGAATTTAAAGTGTCATTTTTAGTTGGAATGTGTGTTGACAGCACAGTATTTGTTCTGTGTTGGCGCAGTTCTATATTTGGCCCCTTACTCTGAGCTGCAATCGTGAAGTAAGAATAGTCGGACAATCACTTCATGACTCCAGAGTTTACTTTGTGGGAAATCCCAATATGAGGTGCACCCTCGCGCACCGACTTTCCCTCACTCGTCTTCCTTGTCACCTTTGAAATGCCGTACTTGGAACTGGTTCTGGCTGGGAATAGGCCACCCGCACATGGAAGGGTGGCTGAGGGTAGACAACCACGAGACACTGAAGCAAGCGGTAGTACGATCAGAGGCTGAGGCAGGAGCCCAAAGTGAGCAACGACAAGGGTCGGAGCCTGCAATGCTGCAGCGCAGGTGAATACAGCCGTTTTCATCCCGGAAGCCGGCACGCCTTTTTGGGAACACCCAATAAAGCATCATGGCATAAACATTGCGCACACACACAGACATACAAGGAGCAGACCGACACGAGCACAGCTCCTCATCTGTCCTTGTGTCTGCAGGCTCTTTCCGCCACGAAGTATTACCAACTCGCCGAAATTGCTACCTTGCTTCAAATGAAGCGTGTTACTGTTTGCTGCTGTTGTGTGTGTCACGTTCTGCGCCATCACACTGGTGTGCCACCAAACGTCGGTAGCCCTGAGGTGTGCGTGCGCACACAGGAGCCAAACAGTGATCGTAGACCCTAAACAGGCAGTTAGCTCAGGTGGAACTCGCTTACAACTTGCTAGAGCCAAATTTCAGCACTTTGATAAG
The DNA here is from genome assembly GCA_013339685.2 of Hyalomma asiaticum. Classification (NCBI taxonomy): domain Eukaryota; kingdom Metazoa; phylum Arthropoda; class Arachnida; order Ixodida; family Ixodidae; genus Hyalomma; species Hyalomma asiaticum. Next base: position 134,032,380 of record CM023484.1, on the reverse strand, counting down.
GTGACCGTGGTTGTAAAGAAAAAGCAAGATGAATATCTTGCGACAAGCAGAGGGGAACGACGAGCACACCAAGTCTCAAGCCTGCCCAGGCCTCATGACATTAGTGGGACATACATAGATATCTTATTACCCTTTGCCTCAACAACAAGCAGTGGTAAACATGAGACAGAACAGAATAACAAGCAGCACATTTTTAGGCAACAGCAACATTTTCAGCCATATTTTTGCTACTCCTTCCACATTCTTGTTTTCCAAATAATGTTGCTTGAATCAAGTGCTTACTATTTTACCTTACACTGCCACGACTGTTTCTTTTTTGCCGTCTTACACCCCCAATTCATAAGCTTTGAAACATTTTAGTCAACAGTATTTTATAAATGTTAAAGCAGCACTGATAGTGGATGAATGTGTCATAAGACTGAAAAGAGTTGACTGGCTGGGCTCTCACAGCAGCAGGCTGACAAATGCTCAATGAAGTTTGTAAATGCAATCAACAAATCACATCATTTTTCCACTGGCTGGGTGCTGCTCAAACTGCACAGATGTAACATTTTGCAGTGAGTTCAGATTAACGGGATCTTACAAACATTACTTACCTCTTTGAGTCCCTAAAAGCCAGATTATTTCGCAATGACACTTAAGAATGTTGCTGTTGTTGTAGCGGAACTGTTGTGGCATTTGGTACACAACATGTTTTTCACTGAAGCAATGACTGGAGCTGTGGTTTTGCTACACTGATACCAAGATTTTAGCGCTGTCTCAGCAGGTGACTCCTTATTTAAAGCGAAAGCATTATTTTGTCCCCTACGAAAGTGTTCTTGAAATAATTGGCAATGACCTTATCAGCATACAGAAATGGAGCCAATGGTAGCAAAAAAAAAAAAAAACTAAACCTATAACTGCACCACACCAAAAGTTACGTGAACAAGCAGTGATGTCATTACACGATGTAGTGACATCACCTTGACATCATCACCACATTGCGTTATGTGCTGACATCACAATGATGTCACTGCATGGAATAACTGGTGACATCACCAATGACGTCTCAGCATAAAAAAAGGCTTGATCTGTTCCGAAATTTTTTTCACGGACGTCCCTGCAAAGACAATTCATGCTTTTGTAAACAAAATTTTGGCATGATTAGGACAGGAATCGAACCCGGATCACCAACGTCACAAGTAAGCATGTATTTACAATTTGTTTACAAGCAATCATACCCTGTTAAATAAAAGTTCAAAGTTCAAAGCACGCAACCAGTCATCAGTGACTGCTCTTAGGCATGACCGACGGGATGTATACATCATTGCATGCAGCACGTCGCAGTTATATGGTCAGTGTATTACAGGTGCTTTTCCCATTCCAACATGCAAGAACTCTTGAGCAGCAACCAGTAAGCGGTTTAGCTGGAAGAACCATACAACTCTGGAACTTCCACCCATGCAGCACTCGGTGTAATATGATGAAGAGCAGCAGAAACTGCAGGTGTTAGCAGAGAGCCTACAGAGGCCGACACAACTTTATAACTTCTCTCAATGATGACCTATATTTGCCTCTTGCCCCCCTACAAAAGGAAATTATGAAAAAGTGAAACTTATAAGTTAGGATAATGAATCTATAAGTTAGAATAATGGATCTGAAAGTAAGGCGAGTAAAGGTACTGCTACCCTGAGAACACACTGGCTTGGTTAAAAAAAAAGAAAATTGTGCGGAATGTTGCGAGGAGTACTCGCAGTGAAATAAATTTAGACATTTCACAGTTGCCTCAACTTCTGCTCTCACATTTTGCATCTGTGGTCTGACACATTCACCTACATCTGTATACACTTTCTTCACTCACAAGGTCTGCAACCTGTGTGCAATGTGTAATTACACACATACGCATATATTACATACAAAAGTGTGCAAAGTTTCACAATATAAAAAATGGTGCAACTCAGTGAATAAGGTCATTTGTTCACGGCTAAAATTACACAGAAACGTTTGTATAACTATATAGCCAAAAAGAGGCAAACTCTAAACAAACAAACAAAAGTTCCACACATGAATAAAAAATGGAGGGCTGATGCTTGTTCAACACGATGCCCAAAAGTCATCTATCAATGGCAAAACACGAGTGGTAGTACCGCACTAGTTGCTGGACGTGTTGTGCGTAAACACCGCTGCTGTGCTGTAAGCGGCGCAGCAGGTCTTGGTGCTTGTGGACGGTGCAACGAAACGCTGCAAGCAAGGCTGTGCAGAAATGAGATGACAGTTCCTTCACAAGCAGATGGCCTGCAACATGCAAACAAAGCATGTTACTTTTGGTGTACATCAGAATATGAATGAGAATGAACAAAAAGAAATGCACTTATGTATGGTCACATGAAAGCGAGACATTTGCTGTGGCAGCACCGGCTGCTAAGAGCATTGCTGAAGCAAAACTAAGCTTCTGTAAATAAATTCTGTCTCCATGTAAGTTAATTTTGCTGCTGTGTATTGCCCTGCCACTATTTTTATGTGAGAGCATGTTGGCAGCTCCCCCAGCCATTCCAGCTGAGAGTCAAACACACAAGGCGACAAGGTTACAGGGAGTCAACATGTCTTGTTCGCATATGACAGTGAAGCATGGCAACACTCTTATGTTCCACTCTTAGACTTGAAGCTTAAGAAACGTCCAATTCCTTGATATGGTGTTTTGCTTGTTGTATTGCTTGTTTTTATCCACCGGGTGTTTCTGCTTTCTTTTTCGATTTCTCCTTGCAAATAGCATTGGTCTGTGCTGTTTCTTTTCTGAGAGCGCCACTGTACAGATGTACAAACATCGTCATGGAGCTTGCAGGCCTTGCCTTGGCCACCTTGTCAGTGGACGTTAGAGAACGCCAGCTGGTCAAAATTTCTGGAGCCTTCCACTACGGTGCCTTTACTAATCATGCCGTCATTTTGGGACATAAAACTCCCTCAGTGAACCAACTGGCCTTTGTTGATCCATTGACATCACTTGCTCATGCTGTGTGGTGGTTTGTCCCAGTAGGTGCTGCAGCAGCTCTTCTGGCACCTTCGCTGTCTTGATGTCTAGTTCTGGTGTGGTAAACTAACAGGGCATGGAGCCAGTAATTTCTTGGAGCTTGCTACTGTTACACAATGGGGAAAACCATTGTGAGGAGGTGTCTCAACATGGCATCGACGACGATGAAACGGTGGAACAGACATACAAGCATACGCATTTGGGCCCAAGATGTTGGGCTGCTCTATGGACTCTGCCCTGCATGTGAACACTGCTCCGCACTAGAAAAGAAACAGAAGAAACAGGCCACTTCTGCCATCCAGATGCATGAAGTAGTGATGCAGAACTATCGTTAAATCGACTATCGATAGTATCGATAGTCTAAAAAAGAACTATCGATACTATCGATAGTCCATTTGCCGATAGTTCTAACAGTCACAATAGGCTACTACTCGCAGTACTCGGCTCGTTTCATTTATGAGCAATTTTTTTGTGAGTGAAATTACCTCAGTGAAAATGCCGGAATATGTCCACTATGAGATTAATGCTTAAAGGAGTACTGACACGAATTCTTGACATTCTCGTATTGTTGCTGTAAATGAAAGCACCGGCGAGGAGAACCCGAAAAAGTGTATCATGGTGCCTCGCAAGGCAATGAATATATTTTTAATACGGCTTCCTTAAAAGCCCACTCTCGGTTTCGATATCGAGGGGGCGGTTTCCAAGTGACGTATAACCATAGTCGGACGTACGTCTGAGCCACGTAGGGACAGCAATTCGTGATAGCGTCGCGGCAACCCGCTCGTCTGTGGTAAATTGCACGTGGGGCACGCAAACGACAACTTCACGGTCTTCCAGTGGCTCTGACAGGGATTTCGGCGATTTTTATTAGACTGTGCTTATACGTCACCATAGCGTCCATTGCGCCGGGGCTGGCGTGCAGTGCTGGGCGACGAAAAATTTTAAAAGCAAACTAAAATATTTTGTACGTGTTTCCTGGCTTCCGTGTGCGGAGAGTGTTACCAATACATCGCTAGAAAACGAAAAATGTACATTTTGAGCCGCCGCAAAATCGTGTCAGTACTCCTTTAAAACCAAGCAGCCAAACCTTATAAACAAAAGTAAGTTCGTGATTTCTTTTTTATTTTAAACCACAAAGCGCAACATAAATTCGAGGTCTTGCAGTTCCGTGACAAGAACGGCTTCCTTGCCGCTACCGCTGAACCGTTCAATTTAATTATCATTTGTAAGGCAAGCATTTTGGTGAAGGAACACAAGCATGTGATATGAGCCACGTGATATGAGCTACCTTTGCTTGCTTGCTTTTGTGCGCCCCGGGCGGATGGTTTTGTTTCAAATTCTCGGACGGATATACCTTTCCCGTTCGTGATTTCTACTTTGATATGCTTGCTTTGTCTTGCTTTGCCGATCCGTACGTCAAAGGATCTAGTAGGTCCGAAGCTGCATAAGAAGTAAACAAAGAAGTACTGCTGGCACTGTCCGCTTCATATTGTAGTAAATAATCTCGAGCTGTAGCGCCGCTTTGCCAAACCTGCCATGGTTATTCCCACAACCATAGACTACGCCCACGGGGAACCAAGTTTACACGGCGATGACTTCGCACAATTGGCTTTATACTATCGACAATGCCATTGAAATTAGTCGATAGTATACTGTCAATATTACCATCGATAGTGCTATCGATAATTCTTTGTACCATCGATAGTTCGATAGTGACTGAACCATCGATAGTATCGATAGTGCTATCGATAGTTCTGCATCACTAGTATGAAGACACCGAAACAGAGAAACGCTGGCCTGCCTGGTTGGACATGAGCATTCAAGAGGCCAGCACCTGTCGAAGCCACCCAGTCGGGCATCAACACACGAGGAGCCCTAAGCACACAGTCTCCTGCTCTATATGCCCAGTGAATGGCAGGGAGTCTTCGATGCTCCTTTGCCGCCACACTTCTGGAACTCTGTTCTGAAGAGCCTCCAATGGATGCAGCCTCGACACCATCGATGTGCTGGAACGTGTGAACCCTCTGCTTCTTCGAACTCTGTACAAACACTGTACGTATTGTTATTGTATGCTTGTGTCTGACTTGATTTATTTTTAATTATGCATTCATTTGCTGTGCTAGCGTCCACCTTTTCTTTGGTGCTCTCGGAAGCATCTCTGACGTGTCCTGCTAAGCTTGCTCCCTGAACCATCTGTAGTGCAGGGCCAGCTACAATGTGGTCTTTTTTGATCCGCAGTTTTCTCCTCGCATATAACTCTAGGTGTTCGTATACCACTTACTGTGTAGCCTCCCAACATGAAAGACTGGTTATAATGTGGCTGCTGGAAAATCCTGTAGAACAACAAGATAGCAGGCGTTTCAATGGAGGTGTGCCGTATTATAACCAGTCTTTTATCCTGGGAGGCTTCAAGTGGTGTGTGAACACCTAGAGTAATATGGAAGGAAACTGTGGATCAGGAAAGGCCACAATGTATCCGGATCTGCGCTATAGACGGTTAGTGTACCGTATTTGCACTAACTTAATGTCCCCTTGAATGTGATGTGCATCCAATTTTCATGGGTTCAGAATGAATATGGACCTCAATGTATTGTTTTAAGAAAGAAACCGTGGTATGTCTGTGTGGGTGATCAGAAGAAAGAGAGGGGTATTAATTGCCTTTACAGAATAAGAACTTTATTCTTTCAGCAGTTCTATTTCTGTTGTGAACCATTTTTATTGCTTTGAGATCACTTGCGCACGTGCTTCAATTGTTCCGCTCGTTAGCATGACAAGCTCCACCTATAGGGAGTTGCTCAAAGAAGCCTGCAAGCTTGTCTTCGAGTTCTGGTTATTTTCCCATTTTCGGCCCACAGAGACACTTCCCTGTCAATGTGCAGCTGGGTATCGTAGAGCTCTATTTGTTTATGTTATACCAACAACGCAGGCAGCTATTTTGGAAAAGAACCACAATCGCAGATGAACACACTTTTTTGATTTTTTTCTCATGATGACGGCGTGAAGGCATTGCGACGTCCTGTTGACACAGCAGCACAGTAAGGTTGGAGGGGGGTCCTTCAAGGCGGAAAGCCGCATTTTTTGCCTTCCTGTTAATCGAGCATAGACATATCAAAGAGAGTGATACTCACGGCGTGTGTAAACTGGCAATGCTAGAGAGCTGTGGGCGTCTTGCGGGTGGTTAGGTTGTCACCAGATGGCGAGCTCGTAGCGTCACCCGCACCTCCACCACGCAGGTTGTGAAGCAGCTGCCTAAGTGCTGGGCAGCTTGACACGGCCTCAGGCTCAGCCTCCAGTGTCTGCCCACGTTAGAAAGCACAATTTGAGGATGGCAAGAACACTCGACATTCTCAAATGAGTGCTGAACACGAAACGAGCATGCCTGCCAGCAGAAGCAGCCACACCATCTGTTACATATCCTGCCAAAGCCAACGCCGATCATGTGCAATAGAACCATGAGTTATCAATTCTGCATATAGTGTCACATCGTCTGGGCCTGATAATTTATCGAATACTTTCTTCAAATGATACGCGGGTCACATTCCACCTTTCTTGAACAGAATTTTTAATGCTTCACTTAAATCGGCAGTACTTCCCGCAGACTGGTTGTGCACAAAGGTTGTACCAGTCCACAAAGCTGGAAACAAGCCCCTTATAGACACATATGGGCCAATATCCCTAACCAGCACATGTTGTAAATTATTGGAACATATAATAAAGAAGGCAATAATGACATACCTGGAAGAAAATAAGCTGTTATATTCTATGCAACATGGCTTCGGGCAAGGACTCTCAACTACTCAACTTGCAGAAATAATACATGACTTTGCTGTTTCAATCAATTTAGGTCTGCAAACTGACGCGATTTTTATAGATTTTTCTAAAGCGTTTGACCGCGTTCCACACAATTTATTAATTTACAAACTTAAATCACTAGGAATTAATTCTAAAGTTGTCTCAAGGATTGAAGCCTATCTCTGCCACCGTTCCCAGTTCGTTAATGTCAATAATGCAAAATCAAATCATCTTTCCGTTTCATCAGGAGTCCCACAAGGGTCAATTTTGGGGCCGACTCTATTTTTAGTGTACATAAACGACATCTGCTCATGTATGGAACCCGGGGTAAAAATAAGACTCTTTGCAGATGACTGCGTCATTTACACACCTGCTAAAACAGTCGATGACCAAACAAAAATTAATAAGTGTTTAGAAAATATCAGCACTTGGTGCGAAAAATGGGGCATGCAAATTAACACAAAGAAAACCATGTGTATGATCATCACTCATAACAAAGAACCTTTAAACTTCCCGTACACATTAATGAACAATCGTGTGGAACAAGTTGACTCGGTTAAGAACCTAGGTATTAGGATAACAAAATCGCTTAAGTGGGACCTACATATAAGTAACGTCTGCGTTAGAGCATTTAAACAACTCGCATTTGTGCATTAGAGTGTTAAACAAAACGTTAAACGTTAGAGCGTTTAAACAAACATCGCAGCTTACGAGCACAGCGTGGTACACAAGGAAATGAGGATCGACGATGTCTTTGCGAAAAGGCCTAGCAGTGGCGCCATGGAAGCGTTTCATAGCTGCCGCAGGCAACTCGCAGCATGCTGGTACATGTGTGTCGCTGATTTTGTCACATGGACGGCTGATTTCTCAGCGTTTTCCTCTCTTTTTGTACGAGGTCATCATAGGTGAGGATGGCAGGAATAGAAACTTTCAGCTTTACGATCCTAACATGCATGGGCTCGGTGATGGGAAATATAAGATGGCTCCTTGAATGGTATTTTTGCACTATGATGGATTTTTTATTCACTGTCCATCACGAAAAATCAATTTTTGGTACACAGTGATGATAGGATGTGGGTGACACGAATCATGGAACCACGCCACGGGTGGCACGTGCAACGTGTACAATACGATGCATGAGGCTGCAGTATGCTGTTTGCATGCATGCTCTCCGTCACCCCCCCTTTCCCCCATCTCTTCCCGCTGCGGTGGTGAGGAGGCAAGCATTCAGGACCCCCGTTATTCGCTAACCGTCTGATCTGCATCAGCAGGCGCTGCATGCAAATTGAAAAATTTGTTCGCAAACTAATTTTTTCTTGGGCAGGTTGGTACTTGCTGAAAGGCATGATTCTTTAGCTCAGCACTTTTGAAAAGAAAGCCTAAAAGGCATGCAAAAGAAGCAAAGGTGCTACACTTACAACTATTTTATTCGGCTGGTAGCATGTGGAGTCTGCGTATAGTTAAACCTCTATATGACTTGTCAGATAGACAAAGTCATATAGACTTTGTATATGTATATATACAAACTATATAACTATATAGTTATATAGTTTGTAATGGCAGCTGTACGCATAATGGTTAAAAAAATGCAGGTGCAGCAAGCTGCGATAACTAAGTGATAAGTAAAGCTATTGTGCCCACTCCACTAGTGTGACTTGTTATCAATACCTTGGGTGTCTTGCAGATGCTGATATTGCTCACCGAATTGCCAGCTACTAACTAAGTCCCGATAGATGTGCAACATACTGTAGTCCGCAAAAAAAAAAATGTTCGATAAAAAAATTGCATGAACAGAAGATGATAACTTGAATTATGGCTCCCCTCAGTTCGCATGGTGGCCATGTTTTCTCTTTTGGGACATTACGAGAGTATGTATGCAGAATTTATCAAGGTCCGTTATAGCGGTATGGTGTTGCACCAAATAGGCTCTATTTATGGTAACGGCACCAGTTAGTTACCACTGCTCTTGCTGGGAATGTGACCTGTTCTTCAGAAAGTCTAAAAATAACTTAGTTTAGATCAGGGATCGTGAAAAGTGAGCCAAGTGATATCGAGAAATAACAGAGATGTCCTTTTTCTTGCTCATTGTGATCACTTGCAAGATACGAGCCTCATCGTCAGCAGCATCTGTATGAGTGTGAAAGATAAGCAAGTACTCGCTGCATTTACTATAACTTCTACAGTTACACATGCTTGTCATGTAACACTCAGCAATAACAAAAACCCCAAATTGGCCACTGATCGATGCATGACAAGCTGATGTGAAATACAGAACCATGCTGCTCGCAGAGTCTGCAATACAATGCACAATGCTGTAGTAGGCTGTTCGCATGCATCCTCTCCATTTCACCTCACACTGATAGTGGTGAGGCAAGCATATTCAGGTTCATCCTTGTCCACTAACCAGCTGCTCTGCGTTGGTGGGAGCAGTACACAACTTCATAACTGCGTTCGCAAAGCCGTAGGCAACTCGCCAATTTTACCACTGACACAAGCAGCCGATTTCAACTTATTGGCTCAGTCTTCCTCTACGGCAACGGTGAAACCTTGTTATGCAGTCAAACCTTTTTATAACTCGAAAGCAAAGTGGAATGTGGTCGTTATATCAGTAGTTCGTTGTATATGAACTTGCCCAAAACATGCAAAAATTAGCAAGCTTTGGACAGTGCTTGAGCCAGCTTGAGGTGAGCCAATCCAGAATCCAAGATGGCAGTGCCCAGTTGTTCAGGTCGTGCTCATTCGTTCGCGTTGGTATTGCCCGCATGAAAAGCAATGGCTTATCTGGTGTAGTTCATTTTTGCACTTTGTCAGTGGTTAGAATAACACTCTGTGGAGGTTAGCCTAGCCCAGAAATCTCTACAGAAGCGAGCACAATAGCTAGATTTTTAGCGTTGCTTGGCAAGGACCTTTGTTTAGACTTGGCGTTAACATACATCTGTGTTTGCACCTGTATGTGCAAACTACCGCGCAAGTTGCTAGATCGCACATAAACAGATTATGTACTAAAAGTACTGCTCCTGGTACACTGAGCTTTTGTGAGGAAGTCGGTGGTCACCACCGCCATATTGAAAAGGCGCCATGCTGGCTTTACGCGATGGTTATGCTTATATTTCGATGAATTTGGTTACCTCTAAACCTGACTTATCTCAAAATTTTCTTCCAGTGTCGAGTTAACGGGGTATTGCTGTACAGCCGCAGGCCAATGCGCACCTCAATCACCCGCTCGAGCATAGTGTCGAGCTTGTCGATGTCGTCAGTGGCTCGCTGGTAGTTGTCCTCGTATGCCTTGCGGAAGCGGCCGAACTTGGCCGCCAGGGCGCGCAGCTGCTCATCCTTGAGCAGCAGCTCCTCACGCAGTTGCTCCAGCTCCTGGCGCAGCTGCAGCTTGGCACAGATAGCGTCCGCCTCCGAGGAGAACCCCCGCTTGGAGAGCTCCTCCTGCAGCTGCCGTCCCTGCTCTTGATTGACCGCCGACAGGCAGCGGTTCTTCTCTTTCAGGTCACCCATCTGCTGGAACAGCAGCTGCATCGACACCGTGTGAGACATTGTCGAGACAAAAAAGAAAGTGCCGCACTAGCCGTATCTTTTTCATGCATGTGACAAGTATGAAACAACTATCTGGTAGCGGGACACCTTCCCTCAGTACTGGACCATGAGCACACTGTGACATCAGTGTCCCCTGGCACCCACCTTTCGATGTATGGTTAACTACAACACACTTTGATTGTGAAATCAAAAAATTGTACATGTGTTATATTACAGTAGCATATTCGCTCACATAATGAAGCCACCCCACACTTTTGTGTATGAAAAAAAAAGCACTCTTTATGCATGTAATATCTGTTCCGTTTAGTTCAGTCAGATTTCCGGTACTGTACACAGTTGCAATAACATATCATGCCGTTATACCATTCACAACGACAAAAAAAAAAAGAAAAAGCCTGGAAACAGTTAACAACCATTCTAAATAACTGCCGGTGACACAAGTGTGAATGCCACGGGTAACAATATAAAAAAGCGTGCATTTAGTGTCAAGAGTGCAATATTTTGAACGTGAACGAAACCTCCCTGCTTAAAGGGCCATCTCGTGACATGCAAGCATGGCTAGAATGTGGCAGCATGGCTTCTGAGATCGCGGTGCCTTCGGAGGCCTTGGTGCAATCACATCAGAGGTCTTGGTGCAATCATTCATAGGCCTGGTGACACGCACATCCGGTGCTATATGGCCTACAGTCTGTGAATTTGCTGTGGCGGCATTCTGCAGCTTTGTTTTTGGTTGTCTCGCAAAATTTGTTGGATACTTGCCACTTCAGTTGCAATGGGCCGGTACACTAACTGTATGGCCTGTTTTGAGCTCATTTGGCTCATTGTTGAGCATGTGCTGGAGCGAGAGAACTGAAGAAGAAGAAAGCATTTAATGTGAGGAAAGGAAGAGAGGTTGGCCTGGAGAGTGTGTCTCTGGACTGCTACTCCTCACAGGGGTAAGGGGAAAAGGGATACACAGAGACAGAGGGAGGTATGAGGACAGGTGATGATGGTATAGTGCAGTGAGTCTCTGTACACATCCCATACGCGGATGAGCACTAGGGGTGTGCGAATATTCGAAATTTCGAATAATTTTCGAATAGCGTTTGCTATTCGATTCCGCTGAATGTTTACTATTTGAAGTTGGTAATGAAGGGGAAAGGAATACGCTATGCCTCATGACAAGTGGCCCATTTCCGCGAGTACACTTCGCTGCATAACACCCGTGTGTACTGCGGCGAAGTTCCCACTCGCGTACTTCGGCAAAGCTAACACCAATGTACCGTGAAATTATCTCAGCGTTCTGTTGCAGTTTCGTTGGACTGTTCTTCAATGCTTTGGAATGACACTGTGGGAACGTACTACTCACGCAACAAATTAATTGCCCATGTTTAACAGTCCATTTCTGCATAGTATTATTAAAGAAATATTCGAAAATTATTTGAAAGATAGTCGATGCGATTTGCACTTGAACATAATTATTCGAATTCACTTCACACCCTAAATTTTACTATCTGCACAGCCCTAATATGCACTATGCAAAATAATATTTAGGCACAGCACTAGAGACGAGCATCTAAGCCTGTCTCGCACAAAAATTTAAGAGGGCCTTAGAGGTGCATTGAGCATTGTGCGTGTGCTCCCACGCACCCAGAAGTTTCTGCTCAGAAAAGGGCCGGGAGCCCAAACCATCTAGCAAGCACTTGAGTGTTCTCCCTGTAGCTGAATATTGAGGCACACAGGAGAACACTGCCATTTCAGTGCCAGTCAGGTGCATGTACCATGTTACTGTCCGAATCAAAAAAGGCAATCTTCATGCTACGAAAAAAGTAGAGCACCACTGATTTCGTGGGCAAGAACAAGGCAAGTTCCCACTTTCGAAGAACGGTGTTTTCATTGTCAAGTCCCCAGTGTGAGTGTCTGTCAAGAGTCCCCAGCTGTGCAGTGTGTCCCACGAACTGATCTCAGAACCGTGCACGGGCCGCAAGCAGAAATCAGGGATGGCACATAAATAGCATTTCTTGTGGTTTTAAAGTCGGCAGCAGTTGTACAACAATGTTTATGCACCAAAATGTGCTGAAAAGAGCCAGTCATAACACTAGTTGCAAGCAGGAGTGCTGACAAGTGGTGGGCTAGAAGCATGAATAAAAAACGGAAAATTGCTGCATGCATTGCGTACAGGCTCTACTTTCAAGTGAAAAGGTACGTTTTTGATAGCCAGTTTCTTCTCTACATTGCGGAATAAAATTTCAAGTCTTAGATATCCTCCCTGATTGACTTTGTTTTTTTTCCCCGTGGAATGGATCCTCCCCCAAATTCATGCTAGCCTTTCTGAAAAAAGAAAGCAGGTTCCAGACGCAAGTAAATTCATCCATTCATTTATTAATACTGTCAGCCCTGTTTAAGGCCACTACAGGAGGGGAAGGTACATAATAATTATCATGCACTCAATGCACATACAGAAAGAAATTAATTATTTGAGAAAAATTATAGTACAGCAAGGTAAATCGCACTTTTTATCCATTACAGTAAATACAGTAAATATGGTAATTCCTGCATGATAAAATCGACAGCAGTGGCAAGGGAGAATTGCCGCTGTATGCATGTAAATTGCAGACTCGTTGCAGCTACTTTTACCAAACTTGCCGTTGGCAAAAAAGCTCTAAATAGCCTCCAACAATGCTCATGAAAGTAAGCTAAAAGAATATTTGCAGAGGTGGTTACCTTATAAACAGTTTTCCCTTTGTACTGTATTATTTCATAAGGACAAAATCCTTACAAAAACGAAGCCCGGCTGCTGTAGCGATGTCGCGGAAGTTGGGTGTCTCCTTGTGTCACCTTTGGTATTGTCAATGTCATGGGGTGGGGCGTGTAGCGCTTGATGCACACATGAAATTCAAACTTCAATATTCACTTAAGCTGACTTCGGAGCTATATTTGTTTTTGAGATTTGGTAGATTATATGTGCATTTCCACAAAAATCTATCCTGCAGGCTATCTCAGCAAGCAAAAATTTTGGCATCCATGCCCTTTTAATGTACAGTTGAACACGGATATATCGCACCCACATATATCAAATTTTTGGCTATATTGAACTTGTAAATTATCCCCTTGAAAATCCTTTGTAAAAGTATGGAAATTTGCACGTTTATATTGAACAGTATTTTTACCTGCCATCAGATATATCGAACGCCGAGCAAGAAAGATGGAAGGTGCGCTTTGGCACTCGCTGCGCCCCGTGACCTTCGCCACCTTCATGGCACCGCGTCTCCGCCAACACCCGAAACGCTTGAAAAACGTGATGAGGGCGAGAGGGCTTGGACTGTACTCCTGTTGGGTGCGTTCTCCAACTTGCGGAATGACTTTTCTTTTTCTTTCTTTTTTCTCTCTCTCTCTTTCTCATGCTTCCTCCGCGTTGCCGTCAGCTCAGAGAGCAGGAATGGAGGAGCCGGCGGCCTCCTCCTTTCGGCTTTTTTTTTTTAGAGCAGGAACGAAAGAGCCGGTGGCCTCTGCTTTTTTTTTTTTTTTTTGCTGTTTTGTGAGTTTTGATCAGCCAACCACAGCTTGCGCCTTTCGTATATCATTGCTGCCCACCTAGGTAGCCCGGGTAGCCATCGCCGCCATCGCGACTGATCGCAAGCGCTTTGTTGATGGAGTTCACTTCCGTGAGTTGACGCATACCACCACATTCCTCTTATGCGTGCGTGCTGTGTGTGCTTTGCAAAGGCGCTGCAGACTGCCTGAATTTTCGACTTCTCGTGTAGCAATGGCCAGCGTCAAGAAGTGCAAGAACCTTGACTTTGCAATGAAGTTGAAAGCCATACAACGTGTTGAGGCGAGCGAAAAATGTTCGATGGTGGCGGACGACATCAGGATACCACGGAGCACTCTGAGCACCTTGTTGAAGAACAAGGCGGATATCAAGGCAAAGGTGGCAGAGCAGCGAACATCGGGAGCCTGTCGTGTGCACACTGCTGCCCACGGGAATGTAGAAAAGGCACTCTATGCCTGGTTCTTAGAAGTGCACGCGAAGAACATTCCTGTGGATGGCCCAATGCTCATGGCTAAGGCCAAATGGTTTGCCGCTGCACTCGGTGAAGACAATTTCGCCGACACATTGGGTGGTTTCATCGATTTAAGCAATGCTACAACATCGTCAGCAAAACCATTTCTGGCGAAATCGAAGCCGTAAGCAGCCAGGACATCCAGCAGTGGATGATGAAGGAGTGGCCGGAAATCTCACCGAAGTTTTCACCTGCGGAAATCGTCAACGCCAATGAGACCGGTCTATTTTGGCAAATGCTGCTGAGAAAGATTCTTGACGTCCGGGGTAGCATGCGTCATGGCGGCAAAATGAGTAAAGTCTGCGTCAGCGTTCTGCTGGCAGCCAACATGGATGAGTTTCAGAAGCTCCAGCCCTTTGTGATCGGGAAAGCAAGGGCACCACACTGTTTCAAGAACTCTAAGGAGCTCCCGTTCGCTACGCCTCGAACAAGAAGGCGTGGATGACGTCGAGCTGGGTAAGTCGGGGCATTGCGCTTGCCTTCTTGTGGACAACTGCTCGGCCCACCACACCACCTGCGAGCTCAAAAACATTGAGCTGAAGTTTCTGCCGGCCAACACGACGGCGAAGCTGCAACCGCTTGACCAGGGCATCATCAAGTCCTTCAAGGTGGGCTACAGGAGACGTCTCCTTGATAGGCTGCTGGTCAACCTCCGCATGGGCACTGAGCTGAAGGCTGACCTGCTTGGTGCCATTCAAATGATGACGGGCACTTGGCGAGACATGAAGACAGGCACAGTGAACAACTGCTTCTAGAAAGCAGGCTTTCTAATGGTGAAACTTGCGGAAACCGGTGAAGACAGCGACAAAGAGCGCATAGACGACGCGTTTCACGAGTTGTTGTCCCTCTTCCCGGCTGCCGTTCCACCCAAAGTGTCTGTGGATGATTTTGCAGAAGCGGACTGCAATGTTCAGGCTGTTGCGAGCCTCGCTGACGAGAACATTGTAGCTGCGGTCACAGGGATCCTGGATGCCCAGGCTGACAGCTCAAGTGGTGACGAAGATCGTCCAGACGAGGCGGCGGCTGCATGCATGTACTCCGGCGCTGAAGTGGCGGCAGCGTTCGGCTTGATTTGCCATTGTTGCGGCAACATCGAGGGAACCGGGCTGTCGCACTGGACAGCCTCAATAAGATCGAGACCAGCGTCTTTAACTTCATTTCGGAGATGAAGAAGCAGGCCAAGATAAGCGATTTTTTTTCATGCAAATAAAACATTCTGTTGCATCGTGTGTGCGGAATTAATTGTCATTCTTGAATGCGCCAATTGTAGGCGATTGTCCGCGTGGTAAGGTCTCAGGGCCTGTATATTTTATATTGAATTTTTCATACATCAAATGAATTCACGATTTCCTTCGAGTTCGATATGTCCGTGTTTTACTGTAGTGTGCACCATTGTTTGCCTGCTGCTTCACACTGCAGTACAGTTGAGATTCAGGAGTTTTGAATCCACTGTAACAAATGACTGCCAAACACTGCAAAAAGCAATGCAGTCGGCACGAATGCATGAAAATTTTTGGTTTCGGTGACAGATTTTAGTTTGCCTATATCTAGTGGG
The DNA here is from genome assembly GCA_013339685.2 of Hyalomma asiaticum. NCBI lineage: Eukaryota > Metazoa > Arthropoda > Arachnida > Ixodida > Ixodidae > Hyalomma > Hyalomma asiaticum. The sequence continues at coordinate 134,016,437 of CM023484.1, read as the reverse complement.
AAGTCAATTTTGCTGCATTAAAATAAGTTCTGAAACGCATGCATCTCTAATGGGTTTTTTTCTAAGGGAAATTTTATTTACTTCCCTACATCCATTATTTCATTTCATCCCATTTTGTTATGGCGAGCTATGAGTGTGATGCTACAAGAATGCACCAAGCACATTGGTAAAGGCGTACCTCCACTTCCCGTGCATGGCTGTCTTGGAGGGAGGCCATCTGTTGCTCGAGTCGCTGCGCGTGATCACATGCCTGGTCTCGCTGGCGCCTCAGCTCGCCAGCCTCAAGACCACACTGCACCTTCTGACGGCACACGGTGTCCAGGTTCTGCTTCAGTTCCTCTCTTCAGGGATAACAGGGAGACCTCAACTTAGCAAGGAATATTTGACACAGGTGCAGTTTTGGCTTGTACAGCGCATGACAAACTGAATTTCAGCAACATGAAGGACCTACAACTAAAAGCAACACTACGTTACTTTTGCTATTTTGCAGACAACCTAGTCTGATAAGCTACAGTGATGCCCGTGTATATGACCATGAGTAAATGAGCTAGAACAAGAGTGAATTTAAGTGTTGCTTTCCTCTCTAGGCACAGACTAGCCCCGTGTAAGAGTTGGATCCCTTATTCCCTCTTTTTGGTTGTGTTTCTGCTTCTTGATCATCAACATGATGATAAAAGCATGTAGTTCCCAATTGATTTATTAATCTATCAGGTTTGACGTCCCAAAACCACAATATGATAATGGAGACGCTGTAGTGAAAGGCTCCGGAAATTTCGACCACCTGGCGTTCTTAACATGGCCTCATCATTTCCCTGTAGTTCCCAAGAGCATGTGAGAACTCACAGTGGTGTTCTGCCGTACAACTATTGTAATGTAACTGTTTTGCCCAGGTTAACGTAACTGTTTTGTGTAGATGTTTTCCACATGCACAGACATTGAAAAATATTTTCGTTATGCAGTTGAAACCGCATATAAGGATCCTAGATATAATGATCTATCCTCTATGACAACCATATCTTGGTGCACTTAAAATTTTCTATGGCACCTATTGAAACTGTGTCCAGATATTACAAATATTTCACATGCAATCGCAATAAAAATATGGCACATACCAAAGTAAAAATATCTCAATGGGCCTTCAAAGCACGAAACCGGCGCACACTCGCATGTGGCTCGCCTCAATCACACGCTAGTTAAGTGATTACTTTAAAAGTTTGATAACGTAGAGTTAAATAATAAAAACTGCAAGCTTGTCTTTGAGGTCCGCTTATTTTCCTGTTCTCACCCATAGAAACTTTTCCCAGTCGACACCCAGCTGATTCAGTCTCTATTGGCGTTATTCACATCACAGGCTTCAGGAGTGCAAAGACGCGATGCAGCTATCTTCAATGCACAAGGAAATTTGCTTTGGACATTAGCTTGATAATAAAAGCGGAGCATCACCATTTGCATGTAGTTTGGGACAGGCACAAAGCTCACAGGCGAGCATGGAACAAACCAATGCGAACTCACTTCAAAGGTAATCTGCCGCCATTCTGCAATGGCAATGTTCCAGTTCCGGATCAGATGGAAGGTTAAAGGTTAAACTCTATACATTTTACAGAAATACCTAAGGACCTTAGCTGTTGCCAACGGCGCAAACGTGGTTTTGGTTTAGTGGTTGCATGCAGTCAGTCATTTTTCGGACTCGTTTCGTCTAAAAAACGTGTGCTTTAGACGCAAGTACACTCAAACCTCGACATAATGAACATGGTTATGACGAATTATTGGCTATGTCCAACTCCAGCCAGAAAATACAAGGAATTACATGTATTTTGACATTTTTATAGAGAACTAATTCGAACGCGCAGTGAATATAGACCTAATCTTGCGGGCCAGAGCACTAAGGCTCCGGGAACAAGTGTTCGGCTTCTCCACAGCACAGCAGAAGTTCACAATGACATCCGATGTGGCTTTAGCGCCTTCACAGCGTAGACAGCAGATGGCAACAATCGTTTCAGATGGGCAACAGCTTCCAAGAGCGGCACTGTTGCACTCTCAAGGGATGCAGCCATTTTACTGTTGAGTTTACTGATTTTGCTCAGTCAGATGCACGTGACGTTCTAGTAGAATGGAGCGCCCTTGAAAACTGGTGACGTGGCGACATCACTTTGCACATTGCCATTTCGAGCTTACGGTTCCTTTGTGCTTGTTTATGTGTGGAGTTTCCGCTGTTTGCACATTTTCCACTGCACGGTTTCCACCGTTCGCCATTCAAATGTAAGCCTGCAAGGCACCAGGCTTACATTTGTGGAATGCTTGACACAGTAGAGCAAGGCATTATATGGCACGCAATCAACTAGGAAAAACAAGCTATGCTGCACAGGTTCTTTTTGCCCCAATAAATGTATTTTTGTTAAAGTAAGTGTCTCATCCACTCGTGTTTGGCTGCCCACCCATTCATGCCAGGGTATGGTGATTGTTTGGTGCAGTTGTGTATAGAAAACTATTTTACATATTTCGCGGAGTTTGTTATAACGATGTTCAACTGGAAATGCATAAAATTCTACTGAGGCTACCTGCCTACGTGTGGAAGCATGTGCAGGAAGTCATAATGCTTGATACGCAGCTTCGTTCCCACTGCCGCTCAAGCGTTCCTAATGCTGCAGCCTATCCTTATGAAGCCTGAGTCAGCACAAACATGGAGCTCGGTAATTTTATCAAGAGATTGCAGCTCGTTGACACTTTGTTGAACAGTTGCTGATATCAAATCGTGATGACATTCAGCCTTCTAACACCGAACTATCCGGTCGAAGTGACAGCTTGTTGCACGGTCTGCCTGGCAGAGCTGACGCGTGGGAAAAAGAAAGAAGAAAAAGTTTCCATGACAGCGAGAAGAGATAACTTGAGTAGGTCCATGTCACAACCTATCAAATAACGAAAGAAGGGGCATAGGCCAAGGGCTTGTTTATATGTTACACACAACCTAATGAATCCAACAGACAATGAGGCCATGGAAGGCATAAGAGAAATTAATTACGTTGTTAGCTGTAGCATACATGGCAATGACGTACTTACATCTGTTCGTGATCAGTGCGCAAGCGCTCTTGAACACGAGCCTGCATGAGCGAGTGGATGCGAACCAGCTTGCCCGACAAGGAGGCCAGTTCGGCCAAAGCCCGCTCGTGGCTGCCAACACCGGCGCCAGCCGTCCCAGCCAAGGGCTTGCTGTCGGCGGCTGCCACCGTGCGGAAGGGTGGAACCGTGCCTACGGGCTTGCCCGAGACGGATGACTGGGCCACGTCTTCATCACTGGGGCCCTGGCTAGCCAGACCGTTTTCCGAGGAGCCACCCGTACCGCTAGGTAGGCTGGTAGTGAGGCACTGGTTGGACCTGTTTGGAACACAACAGCCACAGGGGCAGCTCAAATCAGTGACAGCACGAAGACAGTGGAACTTCAATAATTCAAACTTTCAGTTAAATCGAGCAAATTTCAAATTTATGGTTGGCCTGCTACATTCTCAACGCGTTTAAAAGCTGTTTAACTCAAACTGCACAGTTTCACCAGCTCTGCTAATTTATACTTTTTGCTTATCCTTACCACAAAATACCAGCTGCTTTAATTCTTTCTCGGTGAGCCCTCCTTGCTCATATATTTTTAAACAGCTAGCACACCTCAAAGCATTCAAGATCGCTAACGGAAAAAAGAAAAACGCTGTGGTGGCAACAGCTCACATAACTAGCCATCTCTGCTTTTCCTGGAGAGACTTCTGTTTGCATCAGATAACTGAACAAAAATATTGGGATCCTCTTATGTTAATTTGAATTAACAAGAGTCTACTGTAGCTCAGACTTCGTAAGCCCACTGCCAAGCAAAACATAAAGAAAAGATAAGCATGAAAATGAACAGAAGACCCAATGATTGCACAGAAAAACACCCCTTTTACAGTTGAAACCTTGAAGTGATGAAGCTGGCTTAAACTGCAATTTACTTTGCTATATCGAGACTTTGTTGAATTAAAATTCAGCCTTTTATGTAAACTACAGTCACTGAAGGATTCATATTATGCAGAAATGCCGCAAGGTTGTTCAAGTAACTGTGCAGCAGGAAAAAGGGACTAATTTTTATGACATCCATCAAAAAGAAACTTTCTTTTACAGAACCCGAGATCCGGCAACCACGGCTCGTCACCTTGTTGCAGCAGTCATACATCATGCACAAAGACGAAAGAAACGCAGGTGCAATACACTGTGTTAATAAGTCATAAGCAAAGCTATTGTACTTATTCTGCTGTCACCACAGCTTATCAATATGTTGGGTGTTTCCCAGACTGATAGAGAGGCAGTGAGAGTTTGTTATATAGAAATTATGCACAAAAATGGACATCAGGTCGTAGAAAGCCAAATACTTCATAACATCAAGAACTTCATCACACTGGATTTTGTTATATCGATGTTTAACTGTATAGGTTGCCTGGTTCTTGCCTCAAAACCACAAAGAAAGGAGAACATGGGCAGCTGGGAACATGTGGTAGAACAGTTGAAATGGGTACAGTATCTCTCTTTTGCGCTATGGTAAGCATGGTGCGCAAGAAAAGAGGTCTCTTCTTTGTGCATAAGAAAAGCTTTTCAAGTTTGCTACATGTCTGAACTGAGCTGTTGACTGCAGCATACACTAGTCAAGAATGTGTTTTTTCACCAAGCCTGGGGGGTGGGGCGTGCTTCTGGACCCCTTTAAGCGTTCATGCTATTCTTTGGCAAACAGTTTCCTCAGGTTGGAAATTACTGTTAGAGATGAAATCATGGACTATCTGCAATATGGATACCTAGATTTGATGCTTCCTTGCCAATGTTGTTGATCGTTAAGCTTCCTTCCAAGGAATAACGGACAACTAAGGCATTTTTGTGTGTTAGAGCAATATGGGCACCCAATAATTAAGTTTAATTTTGCTTTAATGAAGTTGCATCTGCTATGCAGTTAGACCTTGATATATCAAAAATGGATATATGTTACAACATTACTGCCTGTATCCAACTCTCTCCATATCACCTAGAAGTAGCATTCATTTTTAATCCTTCAATTCAAACGGGGTCAGATGGTATAATCAGACAGTGAAACCCTTCAAGTGCCATGAAATTTACATAGTTATAACCCATAATGGTTATGACAGTGTTGCATGAAAAAGGGCTGTGTATAAGGGGATCCGAGAGCTGTTGTGAGTGTATGATTGGGAATGCAGTAAAAAAGAATGGCTAAAAGTCCGTTCCCACACACTGTATGCTTCACAGCATGACAGCAAGCATGGCAATGGCCAAAGAAACTGGCCAAAGACCCTGGACTAGCCATAGGCTGCACTAAGAGGAGCTGCCTCTCCCCTTTCCCTTGGGTCAATGCAGCAGTGCTATTTTGGCATTTGTTCAAGGACTACTAAAGAATATAAAATCCCAAAAGAACACCGGTGAAAAAGAAAAAAACCTGAACAGGAGAAAAACTTCGTCACTATTCCATATGTACACGGCCTGACCCACAGACTAAGGAAAATAGCCGGGAAAGAAGGAATTGTATGTTCTGCACCAAACAAGGCATATTCACTGTGTGCACAGGTCAACAATAGTGGTGAAAGGAGTCCATGTCGAAAAAACACAAGGAAAATTACAGCACATGCAGAACGGAGGCCATCTGCAACATAGCATTATCATGCGGACGATACATAGCACAAACGGGCAGATGCCTTAATGATCGGACGTGACAGCATGTGGCGTCTTTGGAAAACAAACCCCCTGGCCTTTTATAATTGCCACTGTCTGTGCACCATCAAATTTCATGACAGCAAGATCTTAGCAAGAAATAAAGACAAACTGACACGCAAAATTTTAGAAGCCATGGCAATCAACGAGAGTGGACAATCATGCATCAGTGCACCACGCATACTCCTAGGAAAAAAAGAAAGAACATTCATGCACACAAATAGTTGACAGTAGGAAAGAACAAAAGAAAGAGCAATCTGGTAATCAGCGAGGACACATTCTATGTCAACTGGTACAAATATGAAAAATTTTTAATAATAAATGTCCAGTAGCTAGTCCAGCAGCGTGATTGTCAATCTTTCTGTCCTCGTTAAAAAACTTGGCAAGAACCCTCTTTGCAATGTGCAACCAGTGAGCTCAGGCAAGCACAATCCTCTACTTCAATTCTCCACCCTTTACTGGACTGGACAGGGGGAACAGCACTGGGTCCTTTCTAGGAAAACGAGTTGAAGTTTGAGGCCAGCTTTCGAATCGCTTTCCTTACAGGGTGCAGCTCTTGTTTTGGGAGGGTGGCAGAATGAAAAAGGGACAGAGAGACCCTGGAAGAAAAGATGGTTTCTACTGAACGAAAACTGGGCAGCCTTTCTTAAAGGGGGAACAGCAAGTGTGCAGTGGCCAGAATTTCTTTTCTTTTCAAGAATTTAACATTCCATTACCTCTCAGCACCAACACTGGGCACACCCAGCAGCCAGACGTCACTGCTATAATCAATAATGGGGGCATTGCTGTAAGAAGGTTAGTTCACATTAGATACAAAGGCTGGTGGTACATCTCATTATTGTTATAAGCGATATATTCTCAAAACCAGCTTTGTTATAAGTGGGTTCAACTGTATACTGAACTCCACCACCCAGAACATGTGCATTGGATTGACAGGCAGCAGGCTTCCCCACAGCCCTGCCGAAGATTACAGTGGCATCTCGGCCACTGCATACTAGGCTACATGCCCGCATCAACTATGCTGAAGGTGCCATTTCAAAATACAGTATCTACATTGTATCTCATTTTAATGAATGCCACAACTTTAAAAGAAAAGAGGCCTCATTCACACTGAAGCAATGGCAAAATGGAGGGGGGGGGGGTGATTATGTATGTACATGCAAAGAGGTGGTGCAAACAGCATGCATAAACAGAACGAAGCATGCAGTTCAGCATGGTATTAGTAGTTTTGATTAGTACTGACTGGAGATGAAGTCGCAAGGTGAGATTTCCTTTCAACTGCTAGCACATGCACATTGGCCCAATCAATATCGTGTCTGACTGATACAGTGTGTTCACCAGGAGCATCGGAAGACACAACCTCTCTTTTTCACTGGTGTCTTTGGAAGTTACCAGTCTCACAGATGTACATGCTATTACAGTCTGCACAAGGAATACTGTGCACAATGCCAGGAAACTCTCGGCAGATTGTCCGTGTTACGAGCATGTCTAAGTTTCTTCATTGGCACGTGTGACATCGGTAAATCAAAAGACTGGAGCACAAGGGCCTAAGGCCTCACTGGCACCAGGGGCGTACAGTGTCATGGCACGTTTATGATGGGTAGGCTCTGAGGAGGATTCAACAGGTGATGCACCGATAACCGACAACAGCAGCGCACCTGTTGTTTTTCGCGACTGTTGTATGAGTGAGGAGGCGACAGAGTGTTTTTGGCAAGCAGGATGAATTAAGGTGAAGTTGCGGTATCGTCCAGTGTGTGTAGCCTTTCAAGCAACAGCTATCCCGCTTCATTCATGAATTTGGTGCTTGCTGGTTATCTCACCCGCCTTTCTGCTGGCGGTAACTGAAAAAACAGCCCCATTTTGTCAGTGTTATAGATGTCCCTGTGGGCATATTTTTTGAGTATGTGGCCACTGTGTTTCTCCATCCAACACTAGAGACTCTCTAAATCAACAGACATAGCTTCATTGACAATGCATTTGTATGTGTTACTGTGCCTCTTTTTAAGGGACCGCAACCACCCGTTGCCTCGGTTAAAGTTGTCTTGTCCAAGAACAACCCTTAAACTTCCAACCTTCACTAACAGGATTCTTTGCACAAACATCTACAAACCGCTTGAGGAGTACTGATTCATTGCTGCTGCAAGTGGCAGTGCAGGTCTGCTTCCGCTCACTGCTGCCACCACCATCGTCCAAAACGGCATCAATTTTGCTTCCATTTTTTATGATTGTTGCCAAAGCAGATTGGGCTGTGTCATACTTCCATGCAATGTCGGTCTTCTTGGCTTTCTGGAAGCCGTCATCCAAAATGGCATGCTTCACTTTCAGTGAAAGCACTTTTTGTTTTGCCATGAATGTTCCGGACGTCACTGGACTCGGTATTGTCAAAAAGCTGGTCATTCATAGAGAAGTCCATGCATTTTCCAAGGAGAACCAGAGCATGTTAGTCCGAGCATGTTAGTCCACTAGTAGCAATGGCGATGTGTTTCTCACCCGTGACCAGTGACGGCACGCTACAGTTTTGGTAGAGAAGGCACGCCAGTCAGTTTAGGTGGTGGTGCTACGCTGTGAAGAAAAAGCATTTTACGAGTGCACCTACATGCTTTACTTTTACTATTTACCACGATAAGGCACCACAAGCGGAACAGGAACCGGGCTGAGGCAACTCAAACTGTGAGGTGGTGGTCACGTGACATGCAGCCAGCTTTCAAGTGGCCCCTAGTACCTGTCATCCGAGACCCTTCCTACTACAGGCCTCCTGAGGAGCCCGGAGTTCTGTTCCCCATGTGCGCAGGAAGCTAAGGGAATTTTAAGCTCAACGAGCACAGCCTCGAAGAAGATGCGCTATCAAGGAAGCTGCAGTAGCTCCTCGCTGTGAAGCACAGGACCAACAGCACGCACGGTGAAATCTATATGCCGCCAGCTGTCATGTAGCCACGCAGCTTTCATCAAGGCTTTCTCGTGAAGACAACGGTGCCACGAAAAATACCCAGTAACTAGAGGCTCCTTCGCCATTTAAAAAGAAAGAGAGATAAAAGACCGGCAAGTTATCACAGGTGCCACTGCCGCCCACGGGTGACAACGGCATATTGCCATTGCACACGTGGGCGATGATGGCATGGTGCAGCAGTGCTGGAGAGCTTTCTTGTCAAACAGGGGCGCTACGATAAAGCCATTGCGTGCGCCACGCTGGATTTCCTTTACGTCGGCAGATGTCATTATCGCAGAAACTATCGCCCCATGTGATAAAGCCACGGAAGCATGTCTATCAGCTGGGGCACATCAGCAGCATTGATCAGACGCCTGTGTACCTTGACATGCCGTCAACGCTGCAGGAAAAGTGTCCCAGAGGAGCTTGTCAGTTGCCCGTTTGGAATTACCACACCTCGAACATACTTTATGGCACTGAAAACGACTTCTTGTGGAAAAATATGTCCGACAAGGGTCTTTCGAGACACAGCGCCAGTGACACAGACGACGATTGAATGTTGACTGCAATGCAAATAAAATGCACCCCGTGAGCCTTCCTCACTCGCGTTATATGTGGATGATAACTATTTTTTTTAAATCTTCAAATTACACCTTGTATTTGCGGGTCCATATAACATGCGGGTCCACATTAAACGCAGGTTTTAAGATAATGAATACTTCTACTGCAGAATAAAGTATTTTTTTTTGGGAGTGCAAGTAGCCACTCTTCCTTTTTTAAGCTGCCCGCATTTACTCACCGAGTAGCTAAGTCTACAAAATTATAAGGATGTTCTGTCATAAAAGTGGCCTACGTGAGCTCTGCTGAAGCACTGCATAGTGGCCACCAAGTTTTATATGCTGTGCCAGGTGTCGCTAGATTTTCGGACTTACGCACACAATGTTGCAAAACAGAAAACGCAGCCACCTTAAAATAGGTGCCATATTTCAGGTTTTCACTGAGTATATCACACCATTTTGCTATCCCCACACCGACGGTACGATAGTATTTGTTTCTTTGCTGCGTCCTCAATCACTTCAAGTCTCTGTTTGGGCTAATTGGTGTGCCAATGTCTTCTTGTTGAACATAAATCCTGCCACAAGTCTCACTCACATTACAGCAAAGATGTAAGATGTATGTGGCTGGCCAATTCGTCCTTACGTCGCCTGTACATTGAAAGCTAAGTGGGCCGATACTGCAGGCAGTGCGAGACCATGTGAGGTGCAGAAGACTTCAAGCCCTGCGGGGAGTGAGTGTGCGTGCAAGCGTATGTGCATTTTGTCATCGTCACCATGATGATCATCATCCCATGTTATGTCCACTGTAGAATGAAGGCCTCTCCCAATGCTCTCCATACTTCCCTGTTTTGCGCAAGCCGATTCCATTTGACGCCTGCGAATTTCTTAATTTCGTCAACCCATCTTACTCTCTGTCATCCACGGCTAAGGTTCCCCTCTCTTGGTATCCCTTCCATCGTTCTAACAGTCCAGTGGTTCTCTAGCCCTCTCACCAAGTGACCAGCCATTTTTTTCTTCTTAACGTTGGCTGTTATGTCAGCTACCCCTGTCTGTTCCCTGATGCACTCAGCTGTCTTAAAACGTAAAGGCTATCATTTCTCGTTCCATCGTCCACTGTGTGGTTCTTCGCTTCCTCTCGAGCTTCTTTGTAATTCTCCAACTTTCTGCCCCGTATGTCAGTACTGGCGAAATGCAGTAATATAATTTTTGCTTCAGTGATAATGGTAACCTACCGTTCATGAGTGTGTCGGTACCAGAGGTTAGGCAAACACGCTAGTCTGTGAAGATGCATGTGGAATGCTGGTGGTAAAACTTAATAGCCTATGAACCAATAGCTGCATCTCATTTTTTCTTTACATAGCCATCCCCCTAGTGATGTCATCAGTCATGCTCTACATAAAGTAGAATCTCATGGTACGAATTCCTCTGTGCAACGCAATACAGTAAAACCTCGTTATAACGAATCCAGATATAATGAATTATCGGATATAACGAAGCAATCGCAATTCCCCTTGAAATTCCTATAGATGAAATTTATATTGGTTATAACGAACTAATGGTTATAACAAAGTAATTACCGCTCCCCCTTCAACTTCTTTATAACGAGGTTTTACTGTATATTCATATCATCTCAAATTTTTACGACGAAAGCAATCAAAACAAAATCTGCCATAAAAAGTGAACAAAAATGATCGGGTACCACGGCCTTATCATGCGGCTCTACTTCTGCGTTATAAGGCCATGATGCGCAATTGTTAGCTCTCTTATACTATCAATGCCTCAGTAAGCCCTGCCTTGAAAGCACATAACCTATCAGCTGTTTTGTCATTCAAGCCAGCAGCATTTATGGGTGAAGGGAGGCGAGAATGAGATCGTGAAAAATGCAGAAAAATATTAATATATCTGCTTTCAGCAACTGCAATGCCTGTCTACGCATAATCAGTGATATTTCGCTGATAGCATAGAAGTACCTGAAGAATATTATTTTGCATTGCGGACGGTGAATAAAGAACTCAAGATCGAGCAAAAACACTATTCGCGGAGCCACCTTATCTTTCCCGCCACCGATCGAGTGCATTCATCTTGGGATCATTGGAAAACTCAAAATTTCCGTGGGGAAAGAAGAAGGGGGCGGTGGAGCCAAAGAAATCAGTGGTGCGTACCAGTTGTGTAATCACCTCTTGCTGCATGACAGCGAAGCAATTATCTTTTGTTCTTGTTCTTAAGCCGTCTAGTATGCATCCGAACATGTGCAGTTTTACTTTAGAAAATGGAGGCGTGCCGATGCTTGCTCTCATGCCTACAAACTTCATGAACGCGCATTGCGCGTGCTGGCGAGCGCATCCCATCAATGGTCACGTGACCGTGACCTGGCAGAGAGCGATTGAAGAGGGGCAGGGTTGGAAAGGAGGATCAGGCTGCAGCAGCCGCAGACGGCACCTCCCTCTGAGGACGGCCATGCCGACCCACTCACTTGCAGCTATGGTTACCGCGTTTGTACGAACAGTGACGCGTTCAGAAACCATTCGTATAAGCCCAAACCTTGGAGTATAACGCAGGCCGTCCGGGACTTTTCTAAAAGTCTGTCTGTCTGTCTGTCTATCCACCCAGATCTCAGCGCCCTCCGTTTTGTCTCGTTCACTTGGTACATAACAAGAATGGGATGCCATGATATCAGTGTATGACGAACATGAATGAGTGGTCTAGATGTCACGTGCCACAACTAAAGATAACGTGATCATGTGTGGCTCATATCCACAGTGCTCTGCCCGAGTTACATGAATGTGCCTCGCAGGTGATTGACTGTCAACACTGCAGCTTATGTTAATCAAAGACCAACGAAAATAGACTTCCAAAATTTCATGATGACACACCTTGTGTGGTTGCACTATGACAAAAACACACCATTTAATTTAGCTTGCAATTGGACTGTACAAATAGCAAGCAGACACACACAGACAAGCTTCAACCTACGGTGCGGTAGCGGGAAGGAATCGAACCCGGGCCCCCGAGGTGCCATGCAAGCACCCTACCACTGGTCCATGGTGGCTCTTCTCACATTTTACATATTTAAGTATACCCATTGCATCAGTAGTTGTGGTGACGGTGCTTGTGCTCTGTTTCCATACAGATGTTGATCCTTCTCTAACACTCGGCTAAATGGCAAACAGTTCCGCATTGGCAAACTACTCACAAATGACATTGATTCCCGCAATGCGTGGGGATTCACCAAATCTTTTCTTGTTTGGCACTTTTTAAATTGGAGCACACCTATACTGCGGAGAACAACACAAGGAACAAAAACATCATACGAACGCGTCGTCCCTATTCAGTAGCCGATGTTCATACCTGAATGTCACTGCACCGTCCTCTGCATGAAACCCATTGGTGTGGGCCACGGCCGCACTCCTTGCAGACTGAAGACCTGCCTCTTCCACTATGGAGCCAGCCGATGACCCAAGTCTACCCTCCCCACTCACACCCAGCACGCCATTGCAATCCACCAAGGTGCGCTCCACAACACACGAGTTCCTTCGTTCGGCCAGCTTGTCGTGCACCTCATGCTCGCCATTTACGGGCAAGTCTTCACTGGCATTCCGACCCAACAGGTGGGAGCCGGCCGCTGCCTGCAAGATTTCATTCACGAGAGAACTGTGCTCAGCAGAGGTGCTTGGTGGAAGCTCGTCGACAGGTGTGCCGTAACTCGAGTCAGGTTCGGAGTCCCCATTGGCGAAGGAAACATCTAACGCAAGCGGTGGTGCCAGCCTGGCACGATCCTTGTTGTGTGGCACAGGCGGTGCGGGTGGGTGTTCGTCACCGGAGCCTTCCAGGTCATCCATGATTTCATCCAATACCTGCATCACAGAAGATTTCAGGTATGAACAGCAAAGTTTTGGGTGGGAAGCAAATTCAAACATTAATGTACGAGTGCGAATCAAAATGAATATTTTTCGAGCATTGTTAGAACGATTCCACATTAAATTACAGACAAAATGTACTATTAAGCCATGCACTGTTCCAAGAAAAAGAAGTCTTAAGGGACAGTCCAGAAGAGAAATGTGTGGATGCGTGAGTTAGCTCTCACAGTACACTAGTGAGAGCTAACTCACGCTAGTTTTGCCACAGTCCACAAGCATTATGTGATGAAGCATACTGCATGCAGGAATGCGCCACTCATTCTGGGACACAGCATACCATATTTACTCGCATAATGACTGCACTCATATAATAAATGTATCCCTCAACTTTAGTAACCAAATTCCGGATTTTTTCTTCCTCCCACGTAATAAATGCACCCCCAACTTTGAGCCCCTGCAGTCCCGCAAAGTGGCGCGCTGTGGCTTTCCCACTTCGCTCGATCCGTGATGTCTGGGTGCCATTCAGCGCCCCGATTCGTAACTCCCGCGTCCCGATAAAATTGCTGCATGTTGCAGGCGTAGCTGTGTGCAAGCAGTGATAACATTGTGCTGCATTATTCAACGCTGTCGCAGTTCCCTCAAGCTCGCTGCGGTGTGCTGCCATGCATACCGAGCAGGCTGGCACAGCTAAGCCTAAGCACGGTCAGGACGTGGTTTTTGAGTTTGCCACGATGCAATGTCAGGCATCACGCTTAACACGCATGGTCGAGAGGCTCAGCACAGATATGCGGGTGAAATGCGATGATCAGCCGTTTTATGCGCGGTGATGGCAAAGATTTATTCTCCTGTTATGGCCATCTGTGAACGCTACCCAATGCTGATGTGGCTGGGCGCCTCCAGGATTGCATCGGAGACGTACAGAGCAACTATGGTTGGCCACAAGTGGCCCAAGCCAGCGCAGTGAGGATCATTCGCCTATTCGTCCTGTGCGTCGATATGCGAGAGCCGCGGCGACGCAGGAACTGTAGAAACTCTGTACACAGCAAAGACTGCAGTGTGCCGCTAGTTCATTTTTTTTCGCTGTTGACCGTTTGACATGCAGCGTCGCCATTTTTTCAGTTTTGCGGCGCTGTGGGTGAACCATGCGTTACACGGAAGTTAAAGGCTGTCGCTGTGGATGCCGAGTCATGTGGTACCGATGCCACATAGCCTTTTTTTTTTTGCTGTTCTTCAAATAAAATTTCATTGCAACGTGGCTCTAAGTATTGCAGCAGGCCGCAATATACAGCATTTTTTGCATGTTAAAATGTTTTGCTCACCCTGAAAAAGTTTTCGTAAAATTTCCCCCACATAATAAATGCACCCCCCAACTTTGCTTCCGTTTTTCAGGCAAAAGGGTGTGTTCACTATGCGAGTACAGTGAAACCCCGATTATACGACGTTCTCGGGACCCCGAAAAAGCATCGTAAAATCCGAACAAAGAAATTTATGCCCTATTTATGCCCTTCAGTGCACTGCAATCCGCTGGTGTGATTTCCAACAGCCGTAGCGAAACATGGCACACACTTGAGGGGGGACGCGGCCTTTGAAAGTTAAAAAATTGCGAAAAACACGCTTTTTGGAAAACCGCATATTTGCACTGTATGTGTCATAAGCTACCTCTCCTGTAATTTACAGGGCCTAATTTGTCCTAAACTACTTCATATCAAATATATTACGAGCAGCGGCAGCGGCAGAGACAGAAGACGAACAGGACCAGCTGCTTCCTGGGCTAGTTGGTTAATTGAACTTCTTCTAACAGCACGGACAACTTTTTTGAAGAAGGTTCACTCTGTGTCGATTGTCCCTTCTTCAAAAAGGTTGTCTGAACTGTCAGAAGAAACAAGACCAACAGAAGGTCACTGCCAAGTTCAATGGGTACTTCAACAAGCAGGAAAATTAAGTTCATGAAAACTATGTGTTTTGCACATGTGTGTAGCAGGAGGCTGAGCCATTCGAAAGTTTCTTTGAGAACTCCAGAAGTGGGCCAGGGCCTGTAATTTCAGTGTCCTGGCTTATGACATGATTTGGGAACAAATGATTTTGGGGACAAAGTCTCTGAAGCTATGAGAAAAGGTGCTAAGAGGAAAGGAGTAGAGGTGCACAAATATTCGAAATTTCGAAGAATTTGCTAATAGCATTTGCTGTTCGATTCTACGCACACTTAACTTTTACTATTCGAACAAATAGTATGAATAGTAAGTCGGTAAAGAAATTGGTAATTATGCGGAAAAAATATGCTATGTCTCATGACAAGTGGCCCATTCCCGAAAGTAGTGCGCTTCGCCGCATAACAGCGGTGTACTGCAGCGAAACTAACACTTCCGTACAGCGATGGAGCTAACACCCGTGTAATATGGCAAAGTTAACACTTGCATACTGCGGCAAACTTAATACTCGCATATTGCGGCGAAGTTAAAGGGACCCTGAAACGGTTTTGACGATTTTGTGCAAACATGGTGATCCGGTAGAGTGGGTCATTAGGACCATTACAGGACAGATTTCAGTGCTGTGCGTAAAGTGTGTAATTTACAATAAGGTTTTGAACACGCGTATCGCAAAAGGTCGCAGCGGCTTGCCAAAATGCGTTTTCAAACGCCCCCGCCAATCGAACTACGAATGGGAGGTCGCTGATTGGCCCCGAACCATCATGTGCACGTAATTTTCAAAACGTAGCTGCGAACAACGTGCTTCTACAACGTACTCCTTCATTTCAGCTAACGGTATCATCGTGGCATCTCGCGGCGTACACACGAGTCGCCGGTGCCCTATTAAAGCGGCTAGCACTGCCGAGGCGGGCGACCTCGGTCGGGATATCAGGGCGCTATGTCGCTACGGGAGGCTCGGCAGAGCGGCTGACGTGGGAGGCGCTGTCGTCGCTAGCGCGCACTCCGCAGCAGATCGAGTTGAGGAGGAACAGCAGTGGTAAGGAGGAAGGCGACAGAAATACGCCCATAGCTGCGTTAGAGCATGGTGCTTCGCTTTATTTATGGTGTGAATGATTTCACAATTGTGTTGCCTAATCAGTGACGCAATGTCAAAAAAACGTTTCAGGGACCCTTTAACACTTGCTTACTGCGAAGTTACCTCAGCCTTCTGGTGCACAGTTCAGAGTTGGACTGTTCTTGAGGACTTTGGAATGGCACTGTCGGCACACACAACACACAATAAATCTTTTGCCCATGCTCAACAGCACATTTCTCCAAAATTAGACGTGGTATTATTCACACATATTCAAAATTTATTAAAAAATATTTGATCTGATCATAAATAAACTTGAACATAAATATTCAAATTCGCTTCGCACTCAAAATTTTGGTATTCGCACAGCTCTAGCAGGAGCTATCACTGCCGAGTGCTGTGGCCTTGTGTAAAGCAGCTTCAGCTGCATCTCGCTCAAACGATGTATAGTCTAGGACAGAAGAGGAGCCTGCAGTTGATTTAGGAAGTGCAAACAAAACGCTGGCAGGGTTGCCGGCAAAGTGTAGCCGCCGTGACTGCACGCATCCGCCAAGGCGCTGTGCCGCACATGGTGAGACCTGTCGTTTGTGCAATATGCCAGATCATATTGCCTCATGTTACAGAGAGAGCGCTAATATTTGCAAAGTGTGGCAAGAAGATAACGACTTTGAAGTTTTGGATGTGACCAGCAAAGAACATTTATGGACACAATGTTTGCTACAGTTTTCAGGGTCTAAAATTTGGAATAAGCTACCAGCAGAAATAAGCGAATAATTTTGCATCCGCAATTAAAATTTAGCTTAGGCTGAATAATGCTTTCCGATGTGAACAATGATAATGTCCTTTTTTATTAGCAGATCGTTCAAATATGCTAATACCATTGTTAACTAGTGTTACTAAATTGTTGAAAATAACAGAGTATACCTGAACTTCCCAATAGGGCACAAACATGCCTGCAGTTGTCCTGTTGAGCAGTGTTTCAAATCATTACTTGCAGTGTTTGAATATGCCGTTTATCACTTGGCGTTTTCTTTGCGAGCTTGTGCACTTTAATGGCACACGCTAAATATGTGTATGCATGTGATGTATCTGACCTGTTTTTGTGGGTGAAATTGTTACTTATCTTTTTCACTGGACCTGCAACTAGCCTTTGGATATGGGTCCAACTAGTTTTGGTGTTTTTGTATGTCCCACATTTGGAAAATAAGAACTGAATTGAATTGAAACACTGTTTAGAATGTGAATAGCTGGCTAGTGAAAGCCATAGTAGGCGGACAGAAGATTACATTCACGGCTAAACTGGATCACAAGTGAATATCGTTCCGCTATCAGTGCATCACAAATTAAATGTGAGTGTGCTTCAGTCAAATGGCTCTGCACTGCACTCATACAACGGTGAAATTATCAAGCATCGTGAAATGTTCTTGGCATCCCTTGTCTTTGGTAACCAGAGGAAAAGAGTGCACTTTTTCATGGTGAAAAAAAGACTATAAGGCAATTCTAGGACTGGAAACCAGTGAGCACTTTGGCTCAATTCAATGAAATGTTGACATGGCAGCCACAACCACCAGCAAAGTAACAGCCCAGCAGTTCTTCCACCTATTTCATGGAACTGCTTTGCGATCATGCTACACCCATTGCACAGCCAGCGAGAAAAGTGCCCTTGTCCCTTCAGCAGCCACTGCGTGTGGAATTGGACCGAATAGAACCAGCGGGCTTTGTTCACAAGATTAACAGCCCAACAGAGTGGGTAAGCCCATTTGTTATCGTGAAAAAAAAAAAAAAAGAGAGAGAGAGAGATGGCAAGCTAAGGTTAAACATGAACACTACCAAACGCCTCATCGTGTGGCGGAACTAACAGTCGCAGCATTTTAATGGCATTTAGACACGAATGTCAGATTCCATCAAATTCTGCTGGATGAAGAGAATAGGAAATGTGCACGTTCTAAACTCCCTTTGGACACACCGCTTGCAGGAAGCTCAACATCGCCGCGCCAGCAGCATTTGCCCACCATGATACGCACTTGCTGTAACCATGTGTGGTCGGGAACAGTATGGGCACAAAGAGCTGTCCCATATGCAGGGAATGCGCATGTATGGTATAGCCGTGAGAGCGTAAGAAGAGCGAGCAATGCGTTGCACGTGAATAGCCAACAACAAATGGCAGCATGCGGTGGCAGGTGTTGTGTTTAAATGGTGCGTTTTCACTCAGTAGCACATCACAGTATACACAGGCACACACGCATTCAAGAATGCCGATACATGTGTCTGTCCACCCTATCAGATGTAGCGTCTTCCTGAACCTGTATAGTTCCGAAATGCTTCATGCGAAATTAACACATTTATTTTGTGGGCCTAGATTCTTCGGACACCAAAAAATAGCCCCTCTTTGAGAACCACTGCAGTAGGAGATCAACTTCGATGTCCCCATGCCGTGGATGAAAAATCCTGATGGACGCCAAGAATAAAGACATGTCAAATAACACTTGGATTGGCACTAAACTTCTCAAAGCAACTCCTGCAAAGAAAAAAATAATTGAGATGAAAAGAAAACTAGGTAACCTTCAGCTGAAATGGGAATCAAATCAACATCTCCCGGAGGCAAGACAAGCACGCACCCGAGATACCACAAGCGACTGTTAATTCAAGCTGAATATAAAAGGGGTTTTACAGTCGGTGAGTGTGTGCTCCAACAGAGTCCTCTGTGACTGGAAGCTTTATGTTTACACACACTACGACAAGGTGGCACCACTCTCCCACAATTTCCAATGAGCACGCTAGTTCTATCACATTCCACTCTTAATGGTGCTGTTTAAGTGTCCTCAAATTTTCGTTTTTCAGTTTACAAGCACTCATCTTCTGTTTAGCAGGATAGAGTGTTTTAGGTGCAGCCTGGTGAAAACTCTTGGATACATATACCATGCGAAACATGTTTTATATTTGCAGTTGTCCTGTGTGGCCACTGCAGGTGAGAGGCGCAAAACTGCACAGCTTTCACACGATATGAGTATGGTGGTACATGGTAGCAGAAAGCATGAGAGATGCCTCTGTGGGCACCCCTGTTTGCGCAGTGCTGAGCTCCTGCCTCACAATTTGCAATGACAACATATTTTTTATGGCAATCATAATGCGTTTTTGGCTGACTGCATTTCTACAGCATACATTACACGCTGCAAATGTTGAATGCAATGGTTTGCAAAAAGGTGGTTTTTCTCTCCCATAAGTACCAGACTTAAAGGGGTCCTGTCCCCTTCTTGAGTTATGGGCTGCTTTCATTTATGGAAGCACTTGAGGCAGTCTCACTGGAAACCAGGAAGCACTGGCACATTCCAGAAGAGTGTGTAGCATGTTTTGAACCACAGCATGTACTGCACATGTGCAGTCAAAATTATGCTTACTACAAGAAGACTGGTGGTGGTATAGCAGCAACTGTGATGTGTAACAGCCAGCACAATAATTGCTGCTGCAGTGACCGGCTAGTGTTCTTGATTGTGCACATTTCACGACTTCACTATTGACATGGAATCTGGCAGCTGTAATGTATACTGTATGATCAAAGTTTGGCAATAAAATGAACGTTTGTGCCAAATTACAGTGTTTTCAGTGAGTTTTTTTTGTGTGTGTGTGTGTGTGTGTGTGTGTGTGTGTGTGTGTGTGTGTGTGTGTGTGTGTGTGTGTGTGTGTGTGTGTGTGTGTGCGCTACCAACCCCAAATTTTGCACGAGGAAACTGTATAAAAGGAACTGTATGAATGAGGCTTTACTGCACTTGATAGCAATTTCTGTGCCTATGCAAGAGATATTGGATGTCACGAGGGCACTTCTGATGCCTTAGCAGCAACAACATTCGGGCAACGAAAACAATTTCAGCTTGCTTCGTTATAGAGATTCTTCATGCGCACGCTATGCCAAGGGTAGACTCTACAGGCCTTCTAAAAAGCCTCGTGTTTGAACCACTGGCCTAGCCTGGAAAATGACTTGCCTACTACAAGATTACAGGTGACCTCAAGATGCACAACATACCTCTGAGTCTAGCTGCAGGTGCGAAGCGGCAAACAGCACGCTGGTCTTGAGGAAGGCTTGCAACTTGGCCGACAGCTGGGCCAGAGCCTGACCACTGCTGGCTGTGGCTTCGGCGATGGGTCGCTGACACTCGAGCTGTGACTCAAGCTGGGAGAGCCGTGCACTGAAAAATGTAGCACAAGACTCAGGTTTGTTTTGCACTTAAGAGTTGATTACTGCTGTGAAACCCCACTACAGTTACACATGGATATTAAAATGAAATTGACCAATGCTCGTAAATTTTCACTATGAAAAGAATTTGTCATATCCAGTTTCGGTAAAAAATTTCAAAAAAGAAACACACAAATGGAACAAAGGGGCAGTTGGAGGTATATCTGTAACCCAGAACATGCTTATTTTGTGGTAAAAATGGGGAACGCATACCTCAAATCGGCCTCTGAAGATTTGCAACTACACTTTCCACCAGTGCCTCATCCAATATGCCCTTGGTAAGGACAGCACAATTTTCCGCAAAAAGATTAACCAAAAAACATCCCACAAAAGTGCACACAGTACATGGCTGCTCTGTTCATGCACAATGAAAGCCAAGCTAATGTATGATGGACACGTGCACATGTGCGCTCGCTCTCGCCTCGCAGTCGCCGTGCCTTTGAGCACACTAAGCGCGCTGCCGCCGCTTTGCAGTCCGTAGCAGTGGAGAAGGTGCTGCCGGATGTTGCTTGTGCAAAAATGACAAAATTTGGGGCAAGATATCTAGGCTGTCGGCGGAGAAAATTTATTTCGAGGGTGTCTCCCGCTGCCCATTTGTTACGTAGAGGTCTCAAATACATGTGCTTCTATGGAGTAACGGTGGGGAAGAGAAAAACTTCGTTATATCCAGGAATTAATTATATGGAGGTTCATTATAAGCAGGTTTAACTGCATAACAATGCTATTTCTTTTTACAATAGTGTAGCTATGTAGAAATTGTTCACGTGCAATCCACTGGGAACAAATTGTGCACTGATACAAAATCCAGGAAGTGTTGGCAAAAATAATAGCCGTCACACACATCTAATGGTATTCTCTTACATCAACTAGAGGACCAATATGCGAAGCGTTGCAACGAAAAGTACCCTCTTTACATTACATTCGAGGTCGCGTTATTTACATGGAAATCTGGAAGTGTTATACTTCTTTTGCAACACAACTATTGAAAAGTGTAGGGGACTTAGAACATAAAAAAAGATGAGGGGGGCACCTCTTCTGCTGGCACTTTGCAAAGAGCTTGGCACAGCGCTGGTAGAGGATGCGCGAAGTCTCTAGCGCCGCTTCGAGGAGACCACGGAGGCGGCGCATCTCGGCCTCAGCCTCGACCTGTGCCTCGGCCAAGGTGGCCCGCTCCGCCTGAAGGAACTCGCAGCCTTCCCGTGCCTCGGAAAGTTGCACCTGCGCACAACACGCGTCCCCAATTCACCGAGAGGTCCATACATTGATGCCTCTGGGCTTGTGGCACGCAATCACTTTATGGCACGCAATCACTTGACCGTCAAATAGTAGACATATGTAACAGTTTTCCTTCTGTTGTTGAGTTAACACAGATAAGCAGATCTGTATATTATTTTAAAAAGAAAGTAAGATTGCTCTTTGATCCAGGATGAAGCGCTTCTTTTCTCGATGTTTATGTAGGTGCATTTGTATTTTACCACTTCCAATGTCTACTGCTGTTCTCTAATTGTACTTCCCTGCGTTTGAAGTGTATAGTTGCGTATATTGTCTGCTCCATATAGATTTTCATTTTGAGTTCTTACAGCGATGTTATTGAATTATGCTGCACTGGATGTTTTCGCTTACCTCACTGCTGTCCTTGTTTTGTTTACGTGCCGGGATGTAGGCCTAGTCAGGAAACAGCAACGTCTGTTTCCTTTTGCCTGATCTCGGTGGCATGTAACTACTTTACGCATGCCAGAATAAAGAGTATTATTAAGTATTATTATTGTTTCTGTAAAACAGTTCGAGCACCTCGTCTGCCTCGTGGTGTTTTGGCCACATAAAGCTGGACAATCAACCTAATTTTATTGCTTTCTTTTCATCCCATTTCATATATTAAAGGGGGGAGGCTGCTCTCCAGAGCCTAAAGTCAAGAAAACATTTTTGTTTTGAAAATGCTATTTTTAGATTCTACCACTAGTGAGGTGAAATTTAACCAATTTTCTTGCATTGTACATTGTTATTTTAGTTGCAACAGCCTTTTACATCATGTCAACGATGGGTGAACTTTCGTTTTTTGCTATTTTCTCAGTTTCGTTTCTTCATAAGCTTACAATCATCTGACAGGCTTTTCTCACCTTTGATTATTTCCTCGTGCTGAAAAGTTGAATGCTTAGAGAATGCAGTAACGTTTTGAACGTTACTATGGGAAACTATAAGTTATAGAAAAGGATGAACTGATAAACGTATAATTTCTCAGCCATTCAAGTGAGAACTCTGAAGCATTGTAACTTTTGCTGTGGGAGAGGTAAAGCCATGCAATTAACTTTCTTGCACTTCTTGGAATGTGTAAAATGCGTGCAACCTCCATTTAATTCCGCAGTATACATACAGCCAGTTTATTAAAAATGTGATGATATAAATCCTCATTGACCAACAATATTTAAACTAACGGCCTAGTGCACATTAAAACTGAGTTCACATTTAGCTGAGTACGTGAACGTACGTACAGAATCGCTAAAGTTTTTGTCATCCTAGCTTAAATAATAAAATACTTTATGTCTAAGAGCAGCTAAGATCAGAAATGCAAATCTGATTAGCTGCTACGGTATTGTCTGACACTGCCATGCCTTGTACTTCAACGCAATGCCCAGAGTGAACTTGAGCCCCGTTGAGCTTTTGTGGCACACGAGGCCTTCGTCACCTGCAAGTCGTGAACACGGGAGCGCTGTGCATCGTGGGTCGCCCGCTGAGCCTCCATCTTGAGCTGGTAGTCATGCAGGGCATCCCTGCAAGCGGCCACCTCGCGTTCGCTCTGGGCCAGGGCCTCGGACAGACGTTCGCAGCGGCCACGAGCGCGTGACAGTTCTGCAAAGTGTTAAGCAAGGAGGCTCTTGTGTGGCTTACACGTTTGGCAGACATTCAGAGGAGTCTATGGGAAATGGCTTGAAAAACCCATAAAACTTGCGTACGAGAACAGCAATTTTTCATCAGCATACTTGAAGCACCTAATAGGGGTATAAATACATGTACTTAAACTTTTGAATATGTATCTGATGCTATTCAATTTGATTCAAACTAAAACATTACTATGCAAACTATTTGAAGTTTGCAACTAAGAGACAAATACACCATGTCCGTCACCAAGAGACCCATTCCCCAATGTATACACCTCCTTGTGCAACACATTATGTATTACAGCGAAGTTAACCTTTGTGTGCTGCAGTAAAGCTAGCCCTTGTGTGCTGTGGCACTTAAAAGGGCAACGCCGGCGATTTTTCAGTGTCGACGGATCTCAATGAAATTTTCAATACATGTTCTCCTCGGTACTTTAATAAGATATGCCAAGCCAGGCAGTTGCAAGTAATTTGGTTTTCCTGGAAATTAATTTTATAGATGTTTAGCAGATTCCCATGTGGGCCACCTCATGTTTTTTGTCACCACCTTCAACGCTGCCTCCCCGAGCCAGCAGGCTGTCAAAAGCAAAACGGCGAAACATCACTGCTGAACTAGTCGCTGTCAAGTTTATAAAAGATGGCATGATTCAAAACATCGTCGGATGACCTCGCCACTGTCATTTTTCTGACACTAGCTGCATATTTCTGATGGCAGGAAGGCTGTGACATCATTGCATATACTGCACGAAGCGTCTACCCATTTCGGTTTGAACACGCCTTTCAGTAGGTTATTTAAAATTATTGGTGCGTTTCTGAGCAGACTGAAGCATCCTGGCTGCTACAAGACTGTCAGTATCATTGGAAAACATTGATACCAGAACATGGTTAAAAGAACCGCTGGAGTTGCTCTTTAAAAATTGTGCACTGCAGTGAAGATAACTCTGATAACCCTAGTGTGCTGCAGTGAAGTTAGCCCTTGTGTGCTGCGGTAAAGTTAACGCTTGTGTACAGCAATAAAGTTAAAACTAGTGTGCTTTGCTAAAGCTAATACCCCTGTCACACGAGGCAACTAAAGTGCACTTTGAGCGAGTGCACTTACGCTCACAAAGTGCACTTACGCTCATGCGCTGCTACACGAGAAACAGAAGTGTGCTTTGGGAATGTGCATTCCCCTAGAGGACGTGGCTGCAAACTACCCGAGGACAAGAATAGCGAGGTTTCTTTGTTGAAATACGATTTGTTTTAATACATTGCAGTGCTTCTAATAACGAAAACAATGTTTTAAACATACTACGGGCGCCGCATTGTGCATTAGCGTATTTGTTTACAAGCCACTGGTACCGAGGCTACACACTTCGTCACCGCGAAGTGAGTTCGGCGAACGCACTTGCCTATAAGTGCACTTTGCAGTGAGTGTCACAAACGTTCCCGTGTGACAGCGTGCGAATGACACTAGCGGCGAAGTGCACTTGCTCAAAGTGCACTTTAGTTGCCTCGTGTGACAGGGGTATAAAACTGCTATACTGCAATGAAGTTAAATCTTGTGTACTGTGGTGAAGATAACACTTCTGCACCGCAGTGAGGTTAACACTTCAGCACTGCAGAGAAAGCATCTGCACGTTCTTCTGCTGGATGGATTTCTTTTTAGGAATCGACTTCTTTTCTATAAGGATGAGATTGTGGGACTAGGTGCAACATATTTTCTGCTTTTTTACCCACATTTAGCATCACAATTCTCTGTAATTTAAGCCGGAATTATTTGAAAAATGTTTTAACATTATTCGAAAAATAAGTGGTTTTATTTGCACTAGAAAACTAGAATTCAAATTCACTTTGCACTCAAAATTTTGATATATGCACAGCTCTAGTGAAAATATTAAATGGAGGATTGATAGTAATGGATCTATCCATGGGTATACCAATCAATATACTAACCAATGAGGCAACAGTAAAAAGAGGACTGATGGTAATGGATCTATCCATGCGTATGCTAATCAATATACTAACCAATGAGGCAAGTTGTGTCAAAAAGATAAATGGTGCCCAAAGTAAAAGCGCGGCCGCGCGGGTACTGTCCAAGTCTGTCCGTAGCGCTCGCTCGGCGAGCTGGTTCGGAGCTGCGACGCGTTGAGCGCAAAATTACGAGGACTTTTTTGTATTGCTGGCTAAATGTCAGGAGTGCGCAAATTACGCGAGGGCGCAAATTATGCGGGTAAATACGTAAACAACACTGAAGACAGAACGTGAAAGCGCTATCGAGCGATCGGGACCCGACGCGCCAACCAGCCATAACTCTCATCACAAACCACGCGCGGGGTGCCGGACAGGGATTGCGGTGATCGCAGTGACGAGGTGACTTGCCTCCAAAATTGGCGCGTCACGCTGGAACTAAACCTTAGTCCGAATTATTGAATTTAGAGCTAGAAACCGTCTGAAATATCGGCCGGTTTTAACACAATAAGCCTATGTTGGCACTAGCGGTACCGTGCGGCTGTCCGGATTATCGGTCGGCGACCTAGATGGCTCACCTTGCTGAAATAAGTTGTTTGAAATGAAAGCGGCCCTGTCCTCATTCATTTTGGGAGATTTCCTCACTCTTGCGTTTTCCCGGCTGTTACGTTTTTTCCCCCCTGTCCGCTGAAAAACGTATGAACGGGGTTCCACTGTATATGCCAAGCCAGGTGGTTGCGAGCCATTTAGTTTTCCCAGAAATTAATTATAAAGGTTTTTAGCGGATTCCCAAGTGGGCCACCCCGTGTTTTTTTGTCATCACCTTCAATGCTGCCTACCCGAGCCAGCAGGCCGTCAAAAGCAAAATGGCGATACTTCACTGCTCAACTAGTCGCTGTCAAGTTTATAAAAGCTGGCATGATTCTATACACTGTCGGATGACCTCGCCACTGGCACTAGATCCACATTTCTGATGGCAGGAAAGCTGTGACGTCAGCACATACGCTGCATGAAGCGTCTACCTGTTTCGGTTTCAGTTTGAACAAGCATTTCAGTAAGTTATTTAAAATTATTGGTGTGTTTCCGAGCATACCGAAGCACCCTGGCTGCTACAAGACTGTCAGTATCATTGGAAAACATTGATATTAGAACATGGTTAAAAAAACCGCTGGAGTTGCTCTTTAAAAATTGTGCACTGCAGTGAAGATAACTCTGATAACCTTAGTGTGCGGCAGTGAAGTTTTAGCCCTTGTGTGCTGCGGTTGTGGAGGCGGCGACAGTGGCGTCATTCTTAGCGGAGCTAAAGAGCCTATAGCATGTCTATCTATACCACATTTGTACTCTTTGTTTTGTGACGTTGGTACGATTTCTTTTCTTTACTTGCTTTCATACGTTGTTAGCACACATGTGTTGTTAGTGCGCATTTATATAGGTATTATGCTATGTGCAATTGCATGCCATGCACTGTATATTCGAAACTGTGTGTTCGCGGCATTTTCTTGCGTGTAATATACTGTGAAAATGTTCAGTGTGCGATATTTATGTGTTACCCACTCCTGCTTATGGCTTCATTTTGAAGCCAGCAGAAACCCTGTAAATAAATAAATAAATAAAAATAAAATAAATAAATAAAGTTAACACTTGTGTACAGCAATAAAGTTAAAACTAGTGTGCTTTGCTGAAGCTAAAGCTTCTATACTTCAATGAAGTTAAATCTTGTGTACTGTGGTGAAGATAACACTTCTGTACCACAGTGAGATTAACGCTTCAGCAGTGCAGAGGAAGCAACTTGTGCATCTGTACATTCCTCTGCTGGATGGATTGCTTTTTAGGAATCGACTTCTTTTCTATAAGGATGAGGTTGTGGGACTAGGTGCAACATATTTTCTGCTTTTTTACCCACATTTAGCATCACAATTCTCTGTAATTTAAGCCGGAATTATTTGAAAGATATTTTAACATTATTCGAAAAATAAGTGGTTTTATTAGCACTAGAAAACTAGAATTCAAATTCACTTCGCACTCAAAATTTTGATATATGCACAGCTCTAGTGAAAATATTAAATGGAGGATTGATAGTGATGGATCTATCCATGGGTATACCAATCAATATACTAACCAATGAGGCAACAGTAAAAAGAGGACTGATGGTAATGGATCTATCCATGCGTATGCTAATCAATATACTAACCAATGAGGCAAGTTGTGTCAAAAAGATAAATGGTGCCCAAAGTAAAAAATGATACAAGACACAAAAGGAAACCAAAGGGGCATGTCACAGTGCTTATATGAGGTCTGTTAGAAAAGCATCCGACCTTTGGCCGAAGAAAAAAAACTGGCATAACTGAAGCGTTGGAAACTTAATCACCCTCAAAGTAGTCTCCTTGGGAAGCCACACACTTCTCCCAGCGGTGCTGCCATTGTTGGAACCATTCCCAGAAGGCCTCTTTCGGAATGGAGTTTAGCTCAGCTGTTGTTGCAGCCATAATGTCCTCATCTTGTCTGAAATCGCGTTCTTTTCAATGGCCTCTTGATTTTGGGAAACAGCCAGAAGTCGCAGGGCGCCATATCAGGAGAGTAAGGAGGCTGTTGAACTACAGGAGTCCGGTTTTTTCACCAGAAGAGTCTGAATCAAGTGCGAGGAATGTGCAGGTGCATTGTGATGAATGGGCCAATTTCTTGTTGACCAAAACTCCGGTCTCTTGCACCGCACAGCATCACGTAGGCGACTGAGGACATCCCTGTAGTACTTCTTGGTGAATGTTTCACCCTGTGGTGTGTACTCATGGTGTACCACACCGCGGGAGTCAAAGAAAGCAGTCAGCATCACTCTGACGTTGCTGCGCAATTGGCGGGCCTTCTTTGGTCTTGGTGACATGGAATGCTTCCACTGTGACGACTGGGATTTGGTTTCCGGGTCGTACCCGCACACCCAAGACTCGTCACCAGTGATTATAGTGTTCATGAAGTCGGGGACACTGTTTATGGAATCCAGCATGTCCTATGAGACTTCAACATGAAGTTGCTTTTGCTCCGCTGTGAGCAGCTTCGGCACGAATTTCGCCGCAACTCTCATGGCCAAATCTTCGGTGATTATGGAACATTGAGAAAAAGTGCTGACGCCCACCTCTTCCGCAATTTCTTGGAAGTCACACGATGGTCCGGCATCACCACAGTGTTCACTTTGGCAATGATTCGGTCATTTCGGCACGTTGATGGCTGACTGGAGCGTGGCTCGCTCCCCACCGACGTGTGGCCGGCTTTAAATCGGTTGTACCACTCCTTAATCTGTATGCTGCTCATAGCATCGTCACCAAAAGCCATCTGAATCTTCCAAATGGTTTACACTTGGCTGTCGCCCAGTTTCTGGCAAAGTTTGATGCAGTAGCGCTGCTCCAGTCGCTCCGTCACTTTCCTTGCAACAAAAAACAGACGAGAAAACTGCGCACTACCTCACTCAAGCGCTGTGTCCCAGCAACTGATGCTATCGGCAGGCGGGAAAAAAATTCGTGCATGCGTACGAAGGTTCAAGGTTGGCCGATGCAAGTGTGCTTGTTTCATATCAATCAGGTGTTTGCAAAAATAATAATAATAATAATAAGGTAAGATACTTTGGACCATGAAAGCAGTACACAGTTGCGTTTAAAAGGAAAGTTATTTTTGGAGGCTGGAACCATCGGTAATTGCGCTGCAGTGTGGAACTTTGGCAACACTATGGGCATTGTTTGAGGAAGCAAAGCGAGCAACTTTTTCGTAAGCTATCTGGGAAGTGTCTGGGAGCCGAAGAACAAAGTCTTTCCTGAGATTCAACAGCCACTGACTGCCTTTGCGAAATGCCAATGGGTTGCTCACAGAGCTGCGAACAATGAGCTACTAGAAGCGAAAGTAAGAGAAAGCCACTCTGTGTGCCACGCTGGATTTCCTTTACGTTGGCCAATGCCATTGTCGTAGAAACTATCATCCCATGTGATAAAGTTACGGAAGCATGTCGGCAGCGCTGATTTTACGCTGATATGCCTTGACTTGCTGTCCACGCTGCAGGAGAAACCCTCCCTGCAAGCTCGTCAGTCACCCTTCTAGAATTACGGCACCTCAAACATACCTGATGGCACTGAAAACGACTTTCTGTGGTAAAATGTCTCCAACAGGGGCTTTTGGGAGACAGTGCCAGTGAAACAGACGACTGAACATTAACTGCAATGCAAATAGATGCTCTCTCTGAGCTTATACAGTTAAACCTGGATATAACGAAATTGACAAATTCCCGGAAAACTTCGTTATAAAGAGGATTTCATTATATGCAGGTTCGGCACGAAAATTAAAAAAAGAAACGCTTAAGTAAGCAAAAAGGTAACAGACTACAGAGCTCACCAAAAACATTTATTTTGGGTGAGGAAACATTTACAGCTGAGACCACTTATGCGACAGCTTATAGTGAAGGACCGGCTATAATGTGGTTTTCTTCTGACGCCCATTTGCCATCCCGTAGAACTTAATGTATACGCATACTGCTTATTGTGCAGACCTCCCCCTCCCCTCTGAGATGAAGGAGCGGTTATAATGCTGCCTGCAAGGAAATCCCACGGACAATCGAGGTAGCCAGCAGGCTTCACAAAGGAAGTGCAGCGAATCACCGTGGAGGAAGAAGGAGCATGAACGAATAAACAATGAGCGGAGGGAAGAAAAAAAAAAAGGCAGTCGCAGCAGCGCGTCCTCTGAGGATAGGATTTCCAAGGCGACGGAGAATGCTGCTACGGCTGTTTGTCAGCTGCGAACGCTGCGCATGGAACTCACGCCCGTGACCTCCAGTTAACCGCTGTTTGCTTCGAGTTCTTTTTTTTTTATCATTTAACGCGCACTGCCCTTGAATCACCCCGTGAGCACGATTTCCTGTGCACCCGATCCCTGTGTTAAGGGCAAGCTTCCCGTGACACGCGCCACCCACGACCACACGAGCTAGGCCAAACAAGCGCTGTCACCTGGTGTCAGGTTAGTGAAGTGAAGAACAGACTTGCGCAGTAGCCAAAGAGTGGCGCTGCCGCACATCGAAAAAAAAAAACAAAAGCTTGTTTCGGAGCAGCTTGGCAACACCAACTGGAAAAGGAGGGTGCCGTCTTGGCAGGCTAGGCCAGCTGCAGCAAGTGGCAGGATCAGGTTTGAAGTGAGGGGGGAAAGGACACGTCCGCGGCGGCAAAATCGCCGGGTTGAGGGACGCAGACCCGCCTCGCGCCAAGCGCGACGCCGCCACTTCGCATTCCGTCGCAGTAGACAAGGTGCTTCCGGTTGTTGCTCGCGCAAAAGTGACAAAATTTGGGGCAGAATCTCTAGGTTGTCGGCGGAGAAAATTCGTTATTTCGAGGGGATCTCCCGCTGGCACTTCGTTACATAGCGGTCTTAAATACATGTGCTTCTATGGAGTAACGGCGGGGAGTAGAAAAACTTCGTTATATCCAGGAATTTATTATGTGGAGGTCCGTTACAAGCAGGTTTAACTGTACATGGATGAAAACTTCTTTTTTTGTCTTCTTTGCCATCCTCAAATTACACCTCGTATCATATGCGGGTTCGTACTATATGTGGGTTTTTACGGTAAACTGCTTTATTGTAATGGCATTGATGTTCACACGAAATAAGGGACCCGTAAGTAGTGTTTCAGGAGATGCACCAGTGCCAAGCAAGCATAACCACTGAATGCAAAAAGATACGTACTATGTGCATGCCCCACCATAGATATCCAGAGTACAGCTGTCCACTGCTGAAGAAATAAATACACAGAACTACACGAATGCGTGTCGTCAGAGTATACCACTGAAGTCCCTGCACTTCTGTGATGATACCGTGCGACTCCATTCACAGTACGAGTATCCTGCAGTTTTATTTGAACATAACCGCGCAACATTCACAGGCGTTGAATGGTGCGTGCGCGACTGTCAGTCTTCTGGTACACACTGCCCGCTTTCGATAGTCGTTACCCATTCGAGAAGTTTCATTATTTAAACCTCTTCAGCATTCGTGCTGAATATGTTTATCGTGACTTAAAGTTAAATGGAGAGTCTTTTTTTATGCAAATCGATTTGAACTGTTACAAATAAAGTAGACTAGAAGAGAAGCTTAGCGGAAGATGGAGGCTTGAATTTATGAACAGATCGCTAAAAACGATGTAAAACAGGGAATGTCGCTGGAGCCAACATTCCGACAAGTGGACTTGTCTTCGTCGGCAACTGCCTTCTCGAGCATTCGTTTATGTACGCCTTTGTATGCTCTCTCCCCCGTCCACAGAAGGGGGAGAGTGTGCAAATGTCTATACTCCGTTTCATACATCAGGTGCAACACTGTGAAAGCTACGCAAGTAGTCCTGTAAGGAAAAAGAAAAGGAGAGGTGTATCGCTCCGACAAACGGACTACAAGCACTAGATACAAACTCGCATATTTAGATTTTTTTCCCCGGCAATACGAGCGCGTTTTGTCAAGCTGATGGAAAATGTATTATGATAAAATGCTGCCGGTGAGACATTTATTGTTTTTCGCTCACCACAAGAAACGCACTACCTTTTGGTCGCGCAAGTACACAGCGTAAACACGAACACTAGCTTTGACAGCGTTGCACCTGATGTATGAAACGGAGTATAATGTTACCACGTCTCCTCTCTATATCCCTTTCAAGCAGAAAGCAGTAAATCGAACAGACGAGCTGCTGTTTTAATGATAGGTTAAGTGAGCATAGTAACCGTTTAAAGGAAGGCAATGATAGGTGGCTTGCATTGCATTGTGCGTGTGGGTGCGCACCCTTGCTTAAGTACACCAAGGCATTATCAACCATGATGAACTCACGAGATTGGCAACAGAAGCCGCCAAAATTGCAAAGTCGGGTAGCGATTGTGTAAGCACCCCATCCCTGTCCTTGTCAGATAAAGAAATGCATTTTTTTTAATGGACAGTAACGTGTGCAGTGTTTTGCATACTTTGTAAATAAGGGATAAGACAAAAAATGGATATCTCTGCGCATGACACCCAGCTGCAGCATGCGAGCGCTTCAATTCTTGCTTCAATTGCAATAAACTATTTTGTTGAAAGTTAGCGCAGGTGTTGTGACCTCCTTATGTTGCTTTGCGCTAAACATCACTCATGTCTTGTGAGCAGCTGCTTCTAGTGTCTGAAGGAACTACGACATCGACAAGGGTGTCTGCTATTCCCCGAGCACAGAGGGCAGTTATCCCTGCTTTATGGCAACATTAAAGGCCAGCCTCAACAATTTTTTGAGGTCAATGGATCTTAATGAAATTCTCTGGGCATGTTCTTGCGTCATTTGTACACATTGCAGGGTTCAGAGATGTGCAGATTACTTACGAATAAATTCTTACTGATTAAGTCAAACCACTCACTTGTCTGCCCACAATTACTGGCCACATTGTGTGTTGACATCACTGTAGGCAAAGCGACAGAAGTGAAGAACGCGCGTGGATACCATACCACGGCCTGCGAGGTATGTGCATGCTGTATGCCGGTGCGCACAAATCTCGAAGGCTGTGCCCGTATCAAGGTGCTTTGTGACCTTTGCGTCAGAGGAAGGGCCATCGAACCATGCAAAAGGTGGCTTGACTCATTTCATGTCACATGAGGACAGCACCCTCAAATGGATTTTGTTTTTGCGTTGTTCAGATTAATAAAAATCATTTTCGCATTTTCTGAGCATTTCTATTATAAGGTGAATGAAAGAAACGGCTCAGTAACATACAATCACTGTTATCTTGATACGGTAAAAAATCACCAGAGTTGGCCTTCCAATAACTGCTGTCAAGCAAATGTGCAATTTCTCTGTACATTCTTAGCAGCACAATCAACTAGCTTTTTCATATCTCAATGATGAAAACAATTTTTTTTTGCAGGACCAAAACTAGTATTTGTAACTGAAAAACACTCTATAGTCAATCCGCACTTCGGAGTGAAAAACCTAATATTTGCAAGCGTCTGATGGAGACATCTCATTTGTATGAGTGAATTGGAGGAACACCTACCAGTGTCTCTCTTCTCAAGCTGCGACAACAGGTCCACCACGACTTCAGCCGAGTCATCGCCACAGTCACTGCCCAGTACCTGCACCAGGAGTAGACAGTCACTCTCACGGTAGCCAACCAGGGGCGGCAATCGAAAGCCACAGCTACATGGGAACAAGCACTTCAATCTAGTTACAATGCAGTTCAAACGAACACATAAGCACATTTAAAAAATATAATGTCCTTCAATGATGTAGTCAAATC
Source organism: Hyalomma asiaticum (assembly GCA_013339685.2). Lineage (NCBI taxonomy): Eukaryota > Metazoa > Arthropoda > Arachnida > Ixodida > Ixodidae > Hyalomma > Hyalomma asiaticum. The sequence continues at coordinate 133,983,055 of CM023484.1, read as the reverse complement.
CTACAACAACGAATGCGATGGGAAAGATGAGAAAAGTTCACTGTGACCAAACAGTAGAAAAATTTAATGAACAGACAACACAAGCTCAGAGAATTCGATAGTGATGACTCACCCTTTGACCCCTGCAAGCGTATGCACCATTCAATGGCACCAAACTTATGCTAATTTGCCATATTTGGCCACACCTCGAATTATTATTCAGATGATCCTCTGCACTGCAAATGTACAACGCAAACACTGTGCTAGAGACTGAGTGAAATAGGGTGCTTATCACACCTGTAATAATAATAATTGTGGAGATTTTACATGCCAAAACTACCACATGACTGTGAGGCATGCCTTAGTGGAGGGCTTGGGAAATGTTGACCACGAGGTTCTTTAACGTGTACTGAGAACAGGTGGAACACAGTCTACTAGCATTTTTGCATCCATCAAAAATGCAACCGCCATGGCCGGGATGGACCCACATGCTGCGAGTCGGCAGTCAAGCACCACAAACTCTATATACCACTCTCTGACGGACTAAAGAAATAGTTTCAAGGCAGTAAGGCAAAGTAACTGGCGGCCTCATGCAAGAACCGTTAATCCCTTAATCTAGCTTAACATCGTATTTGAGAGCACTGCCTAGGGCAGCAAACATGACATGCTTCAGATTCGACAACAATAAGATTGACATGAGTATAAACTGGTGACACACAGGGTTGATGCTTATGTGGCATGGCATACAGTCGAACCCGGATATATCGAACTCGCCAAAAAACGGCTATTAGTTCGATATATGGCATAATTCGATATAGGCTCGCTATAGGATTTGATGACGTAAAGGCACCATATTACTAAGAAAAGCACTTAATATAATGGCTGACATGCGTGCCCTATTTTGGCATGAAATAGTCCCGGATTTTCTTTTGTTTCAGCCTCTATTCTCTCTAAACCACTTCTTCTAAGATTTTTCTAGGGTGTTACCGGCGGTTTTCTCCGTCACCGCGAGGGAAAGCCAGCTTGCGGGGGCACCTTCAAGGCACATGGAGTTTGATATATCGGTTGTCGTTGCTATTTTCGTTCGATGTAACCGTAACTTTTGCTATATATTCTCAGTATAAATTTACCGTGTTTGGAAATCGTTCGACATACGGGATAATTTGATATAAACGGGTTCGATATACTCGGGCTCGACTGTATTTTGCAACGATCACAGGCGTGTCGGTGGTGTAATACTGTCAAGCAACAGCGTAAACAGTTTTTAGCCAACAGCGTATAAGCTATGTTTTCTCACATGACTGAACTTGAGTGCTATCTGTTTCTGCTTCAATATGTTGGGCTTTGTAGGCACGGCTCAGGTTCAGCATAGAGCATTCAGTGTGACTTGGTATAGTTGGAATTAGAGCACTGCACAGGCTGAGCCCAAGCACATAGGACCTGGGCTGGGTACGGGCCATGTCTTTGAATGCTGGGTCAGGCTCGGGCCAGAAAAATTGGCCCGTGCTGTGCCCCAGTCGGAATTCAAGTTCACGTTCGCTGCTCCTATAAATATAACCACAGCTCAAGGTCAGGCTGCTCGAGAGGAGGAGGCAAAGCGCCTCCAGAAAAGCTTTGCCATGCACACGCGCATGCACACAAACACACACACACACACACCTTGGCATATACCGCATACACACAAATCTATGAGCAACCAATGGAGGCAGGGTGTCATTAAGCCCCCTGATAAACCCTCACAAATCCACATTATCAAAAACGCATTTTAACAGCAATGCTGTTCTAGCTAGCTGCAAAACAGCCTTGCTTAACGAGAAATTTGCCTCGCATCACCTAGCAACTAGCCACGCCACCGCTGGTGCAACACCTGTTCGACATTGTATAGCTGCACGTGTTTAACGCGACACAAAAGAGCAAAACAACTTTTCGCGTATTATAAGCTGCCTTTTCACAATACCAACAGTACAACTCTTGCCACGAGAGAATGATTAGTAAGCGAGAAAACATACAAAAATTGTACGTTTTCTCGCTTACTTCACGGGCCTTCACGTTCCCGCACCAGCTCGCTGTGATGTCATGAATCTTGAAGGCGCCTGCTATGGTGCACAAAATCATTTTCCGTTAGAAATTAGTCACGTTGTGTTGTAAGTGGCCCAGTGACTTAACCTGTAAACTTTAATGAAATTTCATTGAGCCAATGTGACCAAAATATGAAGGAAACAGTCCGAAATCCATGAAATCATGCTTCGTTCAGGTGCCTACATTTTGGTGCAAAATTCAAAAACGAAACAACATTCATTTTTCTCTTCTAATAATGAACCTGTCATGGCGATATCAACAATAACAGAGTTCTCAAATAATCATTTATCAGTCTCAACTAATTTATTGATTAAAAAAATCCGTTTGGTGTCCCATTAAGATAATAGATAAGCTTAGCCTGGTCATTGATAGCATGTGATAGCCGATCGGCTGCTAATCAATAATGAATAAATTTGGAAAATGCCAGGAATGACTTGGCAGTACCTTGATTAGATATCATGTGGTAGCTAAATGCTAGAGAATTGAATTGATAGCTGATCGATAGCTAATCAATCATCGATCAATAATCAATAAATAATCAATAAATCTTGGAAATTACCAGGAATTACTTGGTGGTGCCCAGGTTAGCCTTGAGCATGTCGGTACTTTGTGATAGCTGATTGATGGGTAATTGTTTATTGGTCAGTAATCAATAAAACTTGGGAATTGCCATGAATGACTTAGTGTTTCACATAGGTTGAATTTTGGCTGACTGTGCTTTCACTTGATTGCTAGACATAAGGACTGACTCCCTTCAATGTGCCTTAAGCTTTGAGTGACAAAGCATAAACATCAACATTTTTTTAAAATGACAAACAAAATAATGCAACGCAATTACCATGCATGTGAGCCTCACCAATTCATGTGCCAAAACTGTTTTCAAAAGAGAAGCACTTTAACAGTATAAAAAGCTTTTAATCAGTTTTCTAAATCACATCCACCATAACTGCAAGCTTGCAAGGTTTTGCACCACCCGTGCTGCGTGAAATATCCGATTTATCTAGAAATCGAGGGAGCTTGCTTGTGCACATTGGTGCAAATAACCCTCGGTGCAGAACCGCAAAAACACCTGTCGGTTTGGTTTCATCACGTTCCAGTTCCGTTCCAGGGCAGCTCATATTCTAAAACGCCATAAGTGATATTACTTCCATGAACTGCAGTTCACAACATTCCACCAGTTCATGAACTGGTTAAGTACAGAGTACTAGTAAATCTTATCCCACATAATGGCGACATGTTGCCATTATGGAGTCATTAATCCATAAGGGAATATTAGGGGAATGCCAAAGGGGAATATTAATCTCACGTAAGAGATTAATATTCCCTTGCTCAACTGTTCTTCTATTTCTTTTTTTTTTATCTTGCATAATATTGTGCATCACTGGGTGTATTTTTTTTTGCATTGATGCCATATGCAGCCATCATCTTTTATATGGTGCATGAGTAAATAAATAAGGACAAGTTGGCACGTGTGCAGATACACAAAACAGGTGCGCAAACAAAAACGTTATCAATTACGGATAGGCAAACTCGTTTCAACAGGATTGGGAAATGTGGGATAAGGTGATCGTGTGGAGCCCTTGAGAAGTTTTAGCTGCTGAGCCCAACTGCCAACAACAAGATTACAAGTGTCTCTGTTGAGATTAAAGTCCCTAAATGTTTTGGAAAACCTAGGGACTTAAGTTGAGCTTGCCCTAAGTAACGGCCAATAGGATCCAACTGTACCCACACATTCTTGCATGTGTTGTAACTTCTGAGTAGAATAATCAACTAGCGCGGAGTGTCGACTGAAGTATGTAGATCAAATAACCACATGTCTGATTAAGATGTGTCGTTCTATACTGGAACACACGCCAGAATTTCTAATAATCAGAAAATGTCAGTTTCCTACTCTATAAAACCTTTGCAATTACACACACAAGAAAAGATGTGCACTATGGGTGTGCAAATTAAATGTCAATTCATTTATATTTTTTGCTAATTGGTAAATCCTAAGCAGTTGCAACTACACTTTAGAAAAATCAGCAGCATTTAGATAGGTGAGTGTACAGCACTTAAGCAACACTTTCTGTTGGAAGTCAGCACTGCTTTACTCTACTCTGTCATTCTTCCAACATTCACGCGCTGTGCTAATTGCCATTATAAACGCTTCTCCTATTTAACTGAAACTGCATGAAGACCAGCTGCTGAGTTACTAATTGCCTGCAAATCTATTCACCAGTACATATAGTATCGCAAAGGCAGAAACAGGCACGGCAAGCAGCTGATCGTAGGCAGTCACACAAAATATGTCCTAGGAGTCCGATGGGCACCACAGAATACACACTAATCTTTTAGCTGTGCCTTTGTCCACCTACCAATTTCTTCCGGGAGGCCCAAAAGCACCCTTGAATCAAACTTATGGCAGGTCATTTACATTGGCAGCTTCCCGAACTTGCATGTAGCATATCCACGTCTATTACCAGTGCGTATGACGACCGGGCCTATTTCAGGCCGGACACATGCCCAGGCCTGACCTGAGCCTGAAGCTAATTGGCCCGGGCCCAATCTGACAATTGCATACCAGGCCTGCAGGCCGGGCCTGGGTTTTCGGGCCAGCCTAAGCGAGCCCGTGCAGTGTTCTGACATGAATTCCACGATGACACGGCAACAATGTGAGATCTGCCGCTTCCTCTGAAACATGCTTTCTGCTGTCACACACACACGCTGATTCATTTCTTTGCCACTGGGATGTTCAGCAACAAGTCTCACACCCACGACAAAGCAGCCAGCATGTGTGATGTGTGTGCAGGCTACAGTAGGGTCACTCTTCATACTGAAGAATTAAAGCAAACTTGATAATTCAAAACAACCCTCACATTTTTCGTTGGCCTGCTATGTTTTCATTGTACTTAATAAAGGTCCCTCAATTAAAGGTGCACCATTTGGTTAACACTGTTAAGTCATACTTCTTGCTTATCCTTACCATAAATATAGGCTGCTTCAGTCCCTTTTAGCTGATGAACATTCATATTGTTTATGGTGAGAAATGAAGCAAATTGCCCACCGGCACTGGTCAAGGCTCTCAAAACCACCAGCAGAACACACACACACACACACACACACTACATCGGTGGACCCTTATTTTCTGAATAAAAAAAAAAAACAAATTATGTTCACATCTTGCGTAAAAGCAGCTTGAAAGTGGCCACAGCTTACGACTCGCTTTACAACGCGACCGTCACCGCTTCCTCTGGAACAGCCACCACCACCACTGGTAAACTAGCCGCCAATAAATTGTTTGTCCACCAAGAGTTCGCAGGTTTTATCCAAGCATGCAGATCACCGCGACAAACTCACTTATCCACGATGGCTTCCACCATGTTGAGCTTTTGCATGCACACTGCGTCGGGTCAAAATGAAGCTACTGAATGCTGCTTCACTGCACACGATCAAACAACGGTGACCACTGTCAACAGCAAGACAATCGCAGGCAGTGTCCACGTGCACCGTGGCCGAAAACAAAACCAGTGGTCTTTGAAAGACACAACCCCGTGCATCAATGCAGGCACGCACGCGGACTCAAAACAATACTAGATGTACGCTGCACCTGCTGTGGATGCAACTGTGTTCGTTATCAGCGTGATCACAGAGAGAGATTAGTGAAATCGTGAGCGTAAATAGTGTCCACGTAGATCTGTAATCATGCGACAGCTATGGAAGTGACCATGCACTTCACGTGCGCGGTGAAAACGGCCACCGCCGCCGTGGATGAATGCCCTGTCACGAGCAGCACAGTAATAGATGGCGACTACGCTCTTCCGAAGGCACATGCGACATGACCAGCGTGGTGTCAGACGTGGCGGTAAATACAGTCATGGAGCGTTTCGGCTTTCTTGTCACTCTGGCACGGTATGCGCTGATGACGATGATGCTTCGTACTGTAGAAGAACCTCGAATTGGCCTCGTTGGTTTCTGCTATGTAGTCAAACCCCTTGACAATGAAATCCTCCAACAACGAAATTCTCACAATAATGAAAGATTTCACAATATCTGGCCAAAGCCAATAGGATCCAATGCATTTCATATCTCTTGATAACAAAACGTAATGAAACTGCAATCCTGCGATAACGAAATTTGCTGGGCCGTTACACCCTATGGCACCTCCAACTAAGTCCAAGGAATGTACTCAAATACGCCTTCCACCCACTTAAATTCGCAGAACAATGCCACAGAATTCTCACAAGGGCACTGCCATATTGATAACATCATGGCCACCATCTTGGTTGTTGACTGATCATGTTGCCCCTCGTTTATCACCGCCGTACGCGCATGGTGAATGAAAATTATTTGCAGGTTCGCATTATTTGTGTGCAATGCGAAGAGCCGTGGTGTGCAGCTTAGCAGCATGCATTGAAGCATGGCCAGGCGTGTCCTGTCGCGCCGCGTCACGAAGTGAGCATTTTTGCACTGTTCGCTCTCCTGCACAGCAAACAGCGACTGTGGCGTAGCCAGAAATTTTTTTCGGGGGGGGCTCGGAATTTTTGACGGACAGAAGGGACGGAGTCGGAGCCTCACTGTGTGTCTATATATATATATATATATATATATATATATATATATATATATATATATATATATATATATATATACTTCGGAACGAAAATATGCACGTGACGCATTTGTGCGGACCGTCGCCCAGTGAGATACATTCGGACAGCATCTGCAGCCTACTTCAGCGTTCAGTTGTCATGTCAACTGAGCCCCGAAATAACGCTACTCTCGCTCATTCACAACTTTCACAGAGGGCAATGTACCGACGAAATCTAGTAGAAAGACATTTATTTCCCCGCCACTGCGAAGATTCGTCACTTGCGCACGCTACTACCTTTATGATAATTTCAAAATAAAGTATAATGATCGACGTGCACATACGCATGAAATGCTGTAAAGAATTCGTCGTGATAGAAAGCGCAGCGGGGGACAGCGGGCAGCATACCTGAGGTAGGTAAGCTGAAAATGATGCTATAATAAACACATTTTTTTTTTTTTGAAACCCTTTATGAATTGATCGGGGCGTTGTCCTGATAAACTGCGGAAGACTCTCTCCAACTTAACATGCTAGTAGACATACAGCACGACATTTTAGTATATATTTCGTATTTATGGTTTCCTCACCGAAACTTACCTGTTCGCTACATTATAAAGGCTCTTCTTTAACCAAATTTTCCATACATTTGCAGGAGGAACAGAGATTCGCCTGCGGTTGTGATTCTAAGCCGCTCCAGATCTATCTGTCGTGAACATATTACCACTTCTTCTTTAGAAGAATCAAGTCCTTTGCATTACAGAAAAATGCTGTCCTCATTAACATTGTAGGCCTCCCAAAGCGTGGTTTTGTCTCCACTAAGCTCACAAACACCACCATACTTACCCTTTCACGAATAATTACTGACACATTTATTAACTGAGAACCGTGGTGAAATATCCCTTAATATTGAAAAAGATTTCTATGTGGTTTCCCACTTCACACTTCTAGCCAGATAAATTAAAAATCCCACGATGCTGTTGAGACTAACGCCAGTTTAATCCTACAGTTACTTCGAGGCATGCGGAATGCAAGTTGCGATCAATAAATCTGATTTGGAACTCACTGAAGTGAACACCGGAATGTTGAGATGTCCCTACTTCGCGCAAAGGGGGAGGCGGTTCTACACCGCAACACTTCACAAGTACCACAACTACGCTACGACTCCGTTCGAAATACTTCACGTAATCCCTCTATACTCGCTCACCCCCTCTGGCCACACACCTCAAGAACCATTTTACCAAACCGGATTCGTGCTGGGGCCGGGAAGAAAAGAGGCAACAGGCAAAAGATGGATTTTAATATGTGAACATGATCGAAGTATGCAATTAACAATTAGTAGCGAACGTAATGACGCAAAGCGAACAAAGAGCAACGTAAACGCATATTGCAGCACAGGATTTAACAGCGGAAACAAACTCATCAATGAACGGCCAATGCAATGAGTAAAACAGCTCATAAACTAACGGCGCAATGTCTTAAGTGCGCTTGCTGCCGTCAACGAAAACAACGCTTATCTGGGTGGGCTCCATCGGCGCACAGGTCTCGTCACCGGCCTGTGGACTGGTGCTTTGTTAGAAACTCGGATGTCGCCCTCGAAGACGCCGTGGCTCACGGATTCTCCCTGATCATCGCTGCTCGCATCATGCTCTCGCAAAGACTACATCGTCTTTTCGAGATTGGAGAGCCGAACGGCCAGGCTTGCACGAGGGATCGCAAACGAAGCTTACTTCTTCACACGACAGAAGGCCACTGCCATTCTTCAAGTCTCCCGAATCTCCAAAATTCCACCCTGTCCTCTGTCCTGAGACGAGTTTTTCTCTCTGACAGCCCCGCCTCACCAGGGCGTCCACGGCAACGTCGCCGGTAGAAATCGCACCATTCCAACCTGCCATGCGACTATTGTTTGAGACTCGCCTCCACAGTGTAACGCAGTACCAGCTCCTCTCCAAAAATATAAGAAGCAAAATATAAACATACACAAAACTCGACATTCGGACAGGACATCGGACAGCCTAACCGGCGACACCTGTGTACAGATTATCGTAACGAGCGTTAGCTACCACTGCTTCCATTCCGAAACACTCCACGTGCAAGCAATTTGGAACCGTCTATAGGTGCCCTCAGGCTGGAAGTGCCCGGTGAAAAGACGCGCCTGTCGGCAGTCGCTCCTTTGTGGCCGGTCAGATGTGAGCGTCGGAGAAGCAGTTCTGCTTACTGGGTTGGACGGTGATCGAAACATACCGGGGACGCTCCGATGGCTTTGTTCAAGCACTTATGAGCGCGCTGGGTTCGCTTTGGCGTCGGCATTTTGTTTCTTCAAGGTCGCCGCCTAATGCACACTATCATCTGTGGCCGCCGCGCAAACGTCAGCTCTTCAGTCAAAGCGAGGTTTCCGCGAAACTCGCGGGTAACGAAAGCCCCAGCGATTCTCTGACCGCAGCGGCAGCCCAAAAATAGGATGGTGTCTCGCCCGTGTCTCGCCCCGCCGACGCCCCTCGGGGCGTCACAATGGCACAGGGATCGGTATTAAGTCCAATACTTCCTGTATCAATGACGTTCGCCGTAAGCTTTCAACTTACGAAGTTCACAAATGTACTCATTTGATGCAGCACTAGCATCGACAAATACTAGATTATCAACTACCACTAGCCGTATCTCACTGGTTTTGCAAACTGAAACGTCATATGTTTTAATCTTATGCGATCGCTTGCTACACTGAGTTGACAATATTACACGCCCAGCCCTCGATTTAGACACATCGTGGTTAAAAAAAAGTTTTAAAAGAAAGCTTTCTTATGGTTCTTACACGCTCGCCTATATGCCGCCTGGCAATATTTTCCCTATGACTTTCATCGGGCTTTGTACGTTTTTTCTTTCTTATTTCACTGTCACTTAGGTCGCTGTTGAAAGACATGGGGGCTGATGTAAATAACTTATTTCGCTGCCTTACTAAACGAGGTCCAAGAAGAGTGAGTTTCCTTCTGCGTAAAAGAGAAGTAATATCCCGTTTAGTGAGTTACATGTTACAGACATGCCATATTATCGTCCCCGATTCCGCACACCAGGGAAGCAAATAATGGTAGTCCATACAGCCCTCAATTGTAACAATGCCAATGGCGGATAACTGCAGGACTTTCTCTGTGCTTTAACTTGGCATTGAATTAAGAGTTGCGCGGAATTCTCCTGTTTCATGCATCTAAACACTAGTTTCTTCAAGATAAAGCGTCCTGATAAATTTATTTACTTGAATGAGCAGAGGCTCGATATCGGCAAGTTTGTTTTGCATGCTTGAAATTCCTGTCCTTTGTACGTGTTTTGTTTTTGTCCCCGTTCTCTTGCGCTCTTTTGCACTTTTGCTTGAAAATGTAGCCTTCTCTATTTGAGTGCCCCGCCACGGTGGTCTGGTGGCTAAGGTACTCGGCTGCTGATCCGAGGGTCGCGGGATCGAATCCCGGCCGCGGCGGCTGCATTTCGATGGAGGCGAAATGTTGAGGCCCGTGTGCTGTGCGATGTCAGTGCACGTTAAAGAACCCCAGGTGGTAGAAATTTCCGGAGCCCTCCACTACGGCGTCTCTCATAATCAGAACTGGTTTTGGGACGTAAAACCCCCAGAAAACAAAAACATATTCGAGTTGGTCGACCAGATACTGTAGCCGAAAAAGGTATTGATATAATGAGATTTCTTCTCATTTTATTTTCCCATTGGCCGCTCATGGGTTGTGTCAAGTACTGATTGATAGATCAATCGTGACGGTGACTGTAGTTATTTCGGTTGTTATTTTTCGGTAGTTATTTCGGCAACCCTGTATGTTGTATTCAAGAAATGAAATTATTTCAAGTTAATTTCCTGGCTTGCTGTAATTAACAAGGCATCGTGTGACCTCATCTGAGCAATAGCAAGGGAGTATTCAAACATTATCAGAGAATTCACATATAATCCATATCTCTCAGGCACATTAAAAAGCCACTGTATTGTCAGAGGATATAAGGTATCATGTAAGTACAAATCAGTTGAAGAAAAGGACTAGCGTTCGAGGTCTCGCTCATCTGTTGGCGCTGCGAGGATGACCTTCCCCAGAAAACGAAGAGCCGCTGCTGCCTTGAGACATGTTGCCGCGAAAGCGTCGCCACCCCTTCTTGAATGAATGTCGCGACCATCGCCTGCTGGTAGCGGAGTTGTTGACCCTTGTGCACGCTCGGCGATGAACCGCGGCGCGGTCTTTTTGTCGACTCGTTATTCCGTAGCTTACTTGCTTGTGGATAACACTGCAAAGCAGTGCTGTACACTCTGAAGGTTGGTTGAAATTTTCTCTCTCTGGGGCATCGTTCTCGCAAGGGGACACGCGTGAGCGCACGTTGCTACCATGTGTAAGTCGTCAAGAAAAATGACGAAAGCGAAGCTGTATTGGGCCACCCATGTAGGGGCACTGCTCAAAAAGAAAAAAAGACGCATTCACTGTACGCCAAATTCCCCACGCGACCGCATACAACGTACCAAAAGCGTCAGCGCCCCACAGAAACAGGAATAAGAGGGGAAGAAGGGTTGGGCGGCACAGAAGGCGTTGCACAGGGAACAGCGGCATACTTTGCTTTGTGCTTGGTTCGCTACCTTTGTGACCTTTGTCCACGAACGTTTCACCCGCAGCAAAGACACGCATGTTTCCGGGTACGCTGATTTGCCATGTTTGTCCATCACCGCAGAGAGCTAATTGCCAACACATTGCAGAAGCGTCTGCCTGCTGCGGCGCTGTGCTGCAAAGACTGCAGGCTCCCTTTTCAGTCTCTTATCGCAGCACCCTTTGCCGGTAAATGACATATGCCCCTCGTTTGCCAGCACCGTTTCCTGCAGACAAGCTACAGCTTTCCCCGCCATAGAGTGACAACTTCCTTTGCGAGTTGAAAGAGCCGCATTCTTCGTTTTTAAGCCCACAACAGAGACGCGAATGCCCATAGCCGCACCTTCGCCGAGTGGACACCTTTGTTCGTATATGTGATGGGCCAGCATAGATGGGCATTGGGGCACTGGCTGGAAAAATTTCGGGGGGGGGGGCTTCAGCCCGGTCAGCCCATGCCTGCCTATGCCACTGAACAGCGACACAGTCTTTTGAATAAACAAGTGTAACGGGCTAGTTGGTATAGATCCATCTTCGTAAGAAGCGCAAAAACTACACACAGGGACCGCTAGAAAGAAAGACACAGCACAAGCGCTTGACTGCAACTGAGCGTTTATTCGGAAGCGCGACATATAAAAAGGGAAGAAAGAAGACAAACAAAAAGCCCACGTGTCATATCGGTTATTACTCATCCATTATTGCCCAACACACCATCCAAAAACCGAAGTTCCTTCTGCGTAAGCGAGATAGACGGCGCACTGACACAATCAATATCATCCCGTTTCATTTCTGCAGCTTCAACAATCAATCTCGTTAACATACGCTCAGTTTCAGTCAAGCGCTTGTGTTGTGTCTTTCTTTCTAGCTGTCCCTGTGTGTAGTTTTTGCGCTTCTTACGAAGACAGTCTTCTGGTGTATCACTGGTGCACGTTATGAAGGTGCTACTGACTGCTGCCAAACAAATTGTCGCTAAAGACTTGCTGGCGATAAGTTGTACCTGCACGTTTGTTGGCTGCCATCATCGCATATGCCTCCATGCAGCTCGATATCTGGCATCATAGCATTTTTGCCGCAATTGGAATCTCTTCCGGCCACACCGTGAGTTGTGGAGCGCAGTTGGCATACTTACTGAAAATCTATAGCCTGTACCTTTCTTCAAAAAAAGCTGCCGGTGCACTCGAATCGCGTACGAAACTGAAACCATGTTGGTGATGACGTTGGTAAGAACTTCCCATCAAATCAGACAGATGCAGTACCGTCGCAATCTCAAAATAGTGATGAAGAACAGTTGTGGCAAGCCTGCCGTAGTTCACTTCGCACTCGACTCAATCTCTGTGCATTTTATCTGTCCTCGATGAAGTTCACATGGTGGCACGATGCTTTTGTTATGATGCTTTTGTTATGAAGCGTCACAGTACAGTCATTTCCTGCTCTAACAATAGCTGCATTACGTATGTGTGCCTGAGGCAAGCGACCTTAAGTAATGGAAATATCGATTGGGAAAGTTAAGGAGCCCACATGCGGTCATGTAGGTTTGTTAGGGAAAGTTTTTGTGGACCGGAAATGGGTCGATACCCGCACATCGAAAATATGCCCGCAGCCTCCTAATAATGCCTCGTCTTTTTGCTGCAAACTCCTCAAAACTGGGTATGTGTTTCACTAAACTGGGTTTCACTAGAGTGAAACAAGCTGCACTCAGGGTAAAATCAAAGGCAATTTCTTCATGCAAGGATCTAGGCTTGAATAAGCTAGTAAAGGGCATAAGTGACTGTAAAGAGAAAAGCCTCTCAGTTTTTTTTAACAGCTAAGACACATAAACCTGCTGTACCTTTCAGGTGCACAGTCAGAATGATTCTTGGTAATTGAATCTTAGTCGGTACCTGTCGGACTGAATCTTAGACACCGCTTCGCGGTGCGCCTTTGGCGCTCTAGCTGTTTTGCTCGTGTCACTACTGCCAGAGTCAGGAGCGTGAGCGACGGGCACTATACTAGGGTACAGGTCAAGAAAAAAAAAAAAGACTTCTGCCTGTCAAGGGACCCCCTGTGGCTAATGGTACCGCTCTGTCGACGTGGCGTCGTGGTAGACCCTCTCTGCGCCGCACTCTGATTTCTCTCTTGAGAGCGGCGCGGAGCTGGTCTGCCACGATGTCATGTTGATAGGGCGGCACCATTGGCTGGAGGAGGGTTCTTTGACAGGCAGAAGCTGCTTTTTTCTTGACCTGTACCCATGTATAGCGCACCTGCCACTGACACTAAAGCGATTCTGTAGCATGTGCTCACCGTTTGAGTGAGCAAATACTACAGAATTGCATTGGCGTCAGTGGTGGGGGCGCTAGCACCTGTCACAGATGCTCCTCTGACTCCGGCAGTAGTGGCACGAGCAAAATTGTGAGAGCGCCAATGGCGCACTGCAAAGCAGTGACCTATGTTAACTGGGCCCGCAGTGACATGGGCAAACCATGGCAACAGAGACAGTCTGGCAACAGATTTAAACTACACCAGTAAGAACCCCTCCGTGAACTCAACCGAACCACTGAACATTGTTATACTCAGTAGTAACTAGGCAAAGCTGGATATTCAAGGAGCAAACGTCCCCAGACTTTCCTCTTCTCTATACCACTCGACGGTACTGACCTGATATGAAGGTCTCGTGGTACCGTGAACATGTGAACACATTACATGCATACATCAGTGACAACTCAACATGGCACAGTGACCCTTGAAAGGTGTACACAAGCGAAAATCCTTGAACGACTCATACTGCTCCGGAGTCACTGAACTGCATGCACCAGAGCCCTGCGCCAACCTGCCATAGCAACGAGCATCCACAAACGGTGAAACGTTGCAAGCGAGACCAAACAGGTTGTCAGTGGATTGTTTTGTGAACACACAGCCCACTGCAGTAACAGGTGCATCATTTGCTTATCGAGGGCCATCTTTGTGTTTCTGGAGCAGTGCGTGTTGGAACTCAACACACCTGGCCACACAAGACAAATTCTGTAACAGCCATGGTTTGCCCCAGGAACGTGCCGTCACGATGACACCACGTCCCTAACTTTTGTGGTGATCAGGGCAAGAAGACTACCGAAGCACTGACTGCCGGCGCGCAATGGCATGACAATCTGCTTCGCTTTATTGTTCCTAGATGGCGGTACCACCGAAGCGAACCAGGAGTTCATTGGAAGGAAGGCGATGTTAACTTAAGAGTAAGTTTGCTTGCTAAACACTTTTTCATTGTGCTAAACACCTTTACTTTAAATAGGCATTGGTTAGATGCAGCTTGTGAAGTGCTGTAGTGAAAATATAAGGCCTGTTTGTTCCCCATATGACCAATGATGTGGTTTTCCAAAAGAGTACAGCGTGATAGGCACACACACAGATAAGGACACACGGATCCTTTTTCTTCAGTCTGTGTGCCCTTCTTCTCTGTGTGTGTGTGCCTATCGTGCTGTATTCTTTGGAATATGGATAGACAACTAACCCAAGAAACCATTTTGTTCAATGATGCGGTGGTGTGTCGGGAGAGCTTCTAGCCCCTTTTGTCGCATTGAATATAGGTTCGAGTCTGTGCAGGTGGTACTTTTTCACTGTACATGTTCATTTCTTCAACCATCCACTTCCATTACGAAAGTATGTCACTGATTTTTTGGTGGACCCTGGCATAAAACACTTTCGAGTTAAAAAAGACAAAAAACCCAGAAATGAACAACCCCATTTTCATTGTTGGGCACTGGACTGCACAGACTGCACACAAATGGCACTCACCAGGTCCCAGTATGCGCGCTGTGCCCTGCGGAGTTCCTGTTGCAGCCGTTGGGCTTCCAGGTGCAGCCCCATCAGGAGTGGGGAGTCCCGCACGCATGGCGGCAGCTCCCCATCTGGGGAGTCCGCCTCGTCCTCGGGGATGGGTGCCAGGGGCCCCTTGGGACCCGGCTGTGGCTGCTCCTTGCGACACTCCCGCTCCACCAGGTGTGCCCGCAGACGGCCATACTTCACCTGCGCTTGCGAGAAAGATGCTGTCTGAACACTTTCCCTTGGAACGATCGAAATTAATGCCTACACCAAAAACACTACAGTGGACCATCCCGCACAACGCGGTTTCGGTGTTCCAGTACTTAAAGCATGTGTGACAACTTAGGCCACAAAATCCGATGGTCTAGCATGTTAGACAGTTGGCCAGTTTTAGTAATACATGGGTTATAACAAAGATGAGCCACTGCACCATCAACTTTTGTATGCGTTCTATGGTGAACAAACCCTCTTACAACGTCTCTGCGCACCATTATTGGTTATAACAATAAGGTCTGGTGGCTGGGCTGGCCTCTGTGGGTGCCAAGAGGTAATGGAATGTGAAACCTTAATTAAGGAAACAAACCCTGGCCACTGTGCTCTTGCTTTTCTCCCTTACACAAGGCTGTCCCGCTGTTTTGCGACAGAAACCAGCTTTTCCGAAGGTCCCTCCAGGGTCTCTGTGTCCCTCATCTGTTCTGCCACAGTCACAAGCATGAAAATTACCCTGAAAACCTTGACTAGTTTTCCCAGAAAGGCTGCTATCCTCTCTGGTCACTGAAATAAAGGCGGGAAGGAAGGGGGCTTGGGGGAGGGCTGTTTTCAGTGCAGTTTAGGGTTGGTTCACAATGTTATGTTTCATAACAGTTGAGCTCATGGTCATTTTATGAAGCACACAGAGCGTTGAAAGGGGCTATCCACCATTCTTCTCAACTAACCACTTCCACACCCTACATTCCACAGCTCTGGAGTCCTCTTAGCGTTTTTTTTTTTTTTTTTCATGCAACCCTCTTGTAACAATTATCAGTTAGAACAATGTAGCTTCAATGGCACTTCAGCATTGTTATAAGTGGCTTCCACTGTACTGTCCTTGACATGTGTCCTGCACAAGAGGGGTGTTTGATACACTTAAATCACAAGCCATTCCTCTTTTAAAATATTTCTCTCAAACTTCAAGCACACATGTGACAAATGCATCAACCGATAATGTATATTTAGTATTTATTTATTTATTTACCACATACCGCAGACCCGTGAGGGTCCAGGCAGGAGGGGTACAAAAATTACAAGACAAAGGAAAACAAACTAATTACAAACACATATATCATAAATGAGCTCTCCTTTAGTAGCTATGCAAATTAGCACATAAAATAATAAGTGCAATCGAGTCAGTTGAATTTAACAATGACAATGTTAAATCGCATCCCAGTCGTTGATACTGCAAGAGAAAAACGAAAACCTGAAGGCGTTAGTCCTTGTTCGGTGATGATGTCTGGTCGATCGTGTGGTTAATCGGTGTGCATAACAAGCAGGACAAATCGAGAGTTTGTTTTTTAGGAGCAAAAAAATTTCAGCCTTAGAATTTCCCGCCGTATCTGTAGTTGAAGAGTTTAACACCATGATCATGCATAAGGGTTGTTGGCGAGTCGGTTGCATGGTAGTTTGAAAAAATAAATCCAACTGCTTTCTGCTTAACCATTTCAAGTGCATCAATATTGTGTTTACTGTGGGGGTCCCAGACAGTGCATGCTAATCCCAATTCAGGCCTAATGAGTGACATGTACGCATGAAGTTTGGTTTCTGGGGGGACTTTGTTTCAGTTTATGTCTCAGAATACAGTTTCCAAAATGATGCAGCACATACATTACAGATATCTGAATTCCAGCTTAGGCTTATGGATGTTGTCATGCCTAAGTATTTGAATTCACGCGTGTGAACAACAGGATGACTCGGCATACTATAAGGAAGCAACTATTTATTCTTTTTCTTAGTTATCTGCATGGACACGGTTTTTTCTTCATTTAGTCTGATATGAAAACAAAGTACTTGTGACGAGCATACGACACCCCACAGACTGATCTGCGATAGCCCACCAAGTTGGTGGCCTGCCATGCTTAGTGGGCAACATTGTTCATCCTCGGTGCAATAAACACCAGCAAGCAGCGCTGCTCCCTGGTCAGTCATCGCTCCCTGCAACGAGGCTGCGGGTTGGATTACTCAGGGTGGGTCCCACAACCCAACTCGTTCACTGTACCCGAGGGGTGGGATCATGACAGCACTGGCATGTGCATCAGACCGACTGCACGTGCATCCCTTTGGGCACTGGGCCCCACCTGAGAATATGCTCTGCGCAAGCGAAGCGTTCCTGTGTTTACATTTCCTTTCTGAACAATCACCAATGCAATCGGTAGATTTCTTCCACCTGCCACTGTGCCCAAATTTCAAATGAGAGAGTATTGCAATTGTCAGTGGCTTAGCACCTGTCCTGTATGCTCCTTGCTTCTGTGTCTACCTATCTAAAGCTTTTTTTCATTTAGCTTTAGCTTTTTAATTTTAATTGTCAGTGCATTTCTAAAACAATCACTTAACAAAAATAGACTTGGGCAGTACAGTTGAACCCACTTATAACAACCCCAGAACAATCTTTTGGTCATAACGACCATATTTCAGTGCACTTACGATTCTCCCTATGCCGCCCACTGAAACTGTGTTCAGATATAGCGAACACTTTTATAAGCGTCCGACGTTTACAACGAACATTTCAGACGCAATCGCGATAGGAATATGGCGCATACGAAGTGAAAAAAATATTACGGCATATCCACGGAGTGAATGATGATGGGTGGGCGAAGCTCGGGAGGTTCATCGTAGATCGTGCCGAGTTCCGGATTTATTTAGTTAACGCGCACGCTACGAATCCTTATGGTTCAACCAGAGCCGTATATTCCCTTCGGGAGAGTTTGGCGGATGGGCGGGGCCAACAGCCAGCCAAGTTTAGCGGCCGCGCAATCCGCCATTTTGTGCCAAGGCGCCCGGCGCTCGCCTTGGCGAGCGTTAGCGATGCATCGCTGGTGAGCTTTTACCGTAAACAAATAACTGCAAATAACATGTGCATGTAATGTGATCACGGAAAGGTGTGTTTACAGAAGCCAAGCTTAGGAAGCGTGAAAGGTAGAACTGCGTTTAACTGGCGTTGCTGACAAAAATATAACGCATTCACTTCGGCGGACGTCAGCACCACAACTTTTTGCCGATTTGATTTAAAATAGCGATAAGACAGTTGTCACTTAAGCGGTGTTTGAGAACGGACCCGCAAGTTTCTCACTTGATTCGATTATATTAAACTTGCTGCAGGTTCAGTGAAGGGCACTGGCAAAGGAGATTATCGTTTAGAAACATGGTACCAAAAGCACGCGAACAAAAATGCTAATCAGTGAAGCTGCCTTACGTACACTGTACTAGTAAGAGTTTGTTGTGGCACGTTACGCTTATATTGCGGGTAGGTGACGTAATTTTGAGCTCATTTTTATGAGGATTTCACTAGATTATGTGTTCCTATCGCACGCCCATTTTTATTAACTCATGCCTCATGAAAATCTCAGAACCAGATGTTCCTTTGTTTGCTCATATAATATACATCTTGAGGGACTTTTCGACAAAGGGCTTGAAGGAGTTGAATTACAAGCCAAAAAAAAAGGTGATGGGGCATGCTATTTGGTGGCTAGAAATCAACAGAAATAGAATGGACCGTACTTGTGAGCATGCAGAAATGCAAACATGCAAAATTCAAAACTGGTGTGTTCTAGCCTCTGAATAAGCATGTTTCAGCCGACGGGAACTTCACACGGACAGAACCAAATATCGCACACCAACACCGCGAGACATCTAGACACAAAATGGCGTTGGCGAGGCGGGAGGGTTGTGTTGCCAGACTCCGGCGCGGCAGTTGCCAGACTGGCGGCGAGATCAAGAAACCGCCAAACTCTCCCGAAGGGAATATACGGCTCTGGGTTCAACTATGCACAAGTGAAATCTCCTACCGGCACTTCATTGCAAGTAGAGATCCAGTGCCTATATATATATATATATATATATAGATATATATGGGTGGCCGGTGAACAGTTCTCCAACGCGAGCAGTCGGTATTTCTCAATCAAGAAACTCGCTAGGAGACGCTGCCTGCGCCAACGTTGTCTCTCGCAGGCGAGGGCGCGTTCTCCTCCTTTGCGAACTGGTAGAGCGTTCATCTAAGAAAGAGCGCTTCCATAGTCAACGCGCGCCTTTCGCTCTCTCTCTCTCTCTCACAAGACAGCAGATGGAAGAGTGAGAGAGAGAGAGAGAGAGGCACGCGCTGCGGGCGAGCGCGTGCCTCCCGGCACGCCAGTTACGCCTGATGCCTGACGCGGGACAAGGTTAGACTGAGAGGAGCTTCGCCCCTAAAATGCCTGACTGACCTTGACAGGGTGAGATAGGCGCGCGCTTGCACATGGCTCGCCTCGATCACACGCCTGTTAGGTGCAGTTACCTTGAAAATTTTGATGATATCTAGTTTAGAAAGACTGCAAGCGTGTCTAATAGGTGCGGTTATTTTCCCATTTGCGCCCGTAGATACTTATCCCAGTCAACATCCAGCTGTAGACTGTTTGCGTTGCTCAATTCACAGGCATCGGGCACGCAAGGACGCGACGCGGCTATCTTCAACGCGCAAGGAACTTTTCTTTGGGCATTAGCTTGGTAATAAAAGCAACGCATCCTCATTTCTACGTAGTTTCAGTGAAGACACGGTGCACACGGGCTGCAGGCGAGCACGAATGTGAACTCACTGCGTGCTTCAACGGTGATCCACCGCCATTTTGCAATGGTGACGTTTCGGCGCCAACACCATGATCGTAATTTCGGTTTCGTACCCGATGCTTACATGCAGTTAATTTTTGGCAGGCAGCGCGTAGACGCAAGTGCAAGAAGCGATAAATGTTCAATACGACATTTTGTCCCCTCTGCCGCTCAAGCGTTGTTATCGCAGCTGTCAATCTTTAAACAATGTGAGTCGGCGAGAGGCGCTGCCCATAGGGTTGGTGATTATAAGCTGCTATCAAGAGATCGCAGCTCGTCCACACTTAGTTTGAGCAGCTGCTGATATAGAATCGTGATAACGTTCAACTATTCGAACACAGTGTTCTTTGGTCGAAGCGACGCAGCTCCCGCAGGTGCACTCAGCCTGGTGGGCCTGACGTGTAGCAAAATAAAAAGTTATTACGGCAGACAGTGTTTCAAAAGCGTTTTTCTTTTTTTCTTTTCTTCTATTCTTTTTCTGCGACGACTACTTCATTTTTCTTCTTCTATTTTCTTTTTCCAGCGACAACCATGCCCGCATGCGGCAGATATGATACGTTGCAAAGGTAGTTTAGTCCGCTCGCGAGCATGCATCGGACGTCAAGTGGGAAGGCTGAGCTTTTCACTGGAGGTGTTAGCACTTTGTAAAAACTGGGTGATAAAAATGACCTCATCGGTAATGTTTGCATGTTTTAGAGGGCAAGTCCACATATAACGAACTATTGATATAACGGCCACTTTTCGCAGCACTTTCGAGTTCGTTACAGTAGAACCCTGCTGTTACGTTCCCGGCTGCTGCGTTTTCCTGGCTGTTACGTCGTTTTGGGCCAGTCCCAGCAGAGCTCCCATAGGATTCAATGCATTAGGAACCCCGCTGTTACGTCGCAGTGTGGGAACATTCCTGTATGTTACGTTACGAATCGACACTCCAAGCGGCGACTGCCGACGGCAATATTGACTTTTCACATAGCTTGACTTGGCTTGACTGTAGGCATGTGCGAATAGTAATATTTTGGTTCGAAGCGAATAGTCCTTGGGGTCGAATACTTTCGAAGCGAATTCGAATAGTTGTCAGGTGTCCGAAGAACAAAACTGAGCAGTAGGAATGCATCCCGCATTCACTGTAGGAATGCATCCTGAAACAACACTGTAGGAATGCATCCCGCGCACTATGAATCCGGCAATGGCCTTTGTCATTTGCTGTGCTTTTGGCGCCGTATGTTTCAGCTTCGGCTTGAACCGGTCAGCAACTGAGGGCTGCTGCACGTCAGGCTTAGCAGTAGACTTCACGCTTTTCCGCGCACAACGTTCCTTTTCGTATGTCACGAAGACATCCGGGTGCCTCTTTAAATGCGTCGCCAGAGTCGTCGTAGTCCCCGTTGGCGTCTTCAGAATGGAGTGGCACTTCAGACACTGAGCTTCTTGGCCAGGCGGGACCTTTACAAAAAAGTTCCATATCGGGTTGGCACCCGTGGACGCATTGGCCATGGCCCATGTCACTTGACCGAAGTAACTGATGCACACTGAAGTTCAAGTGTGGAGTGCGATCAACAGCTGCTCACTGCACGCGTGCCACACGGTAACCAAACAATGAAACGGGAGCCTTGACGAACGTGCGTGTGTAAGATGGCTACGACAACGCTCTGAATGTGGCTTAGCTTGTCTTGGCTCCAGATGTAGTCGAAATGTAGGCCTGATGTCAATGGCACTGCGGCTTGCCAAACGAAACCGAAACTCCTGATAGAACTTGCACGCAGTTTTGAAATTCGTTCACCCCAAATACTTCGAAATATCGGAAATTTTAAATTCGGGTCGAAGCGAATTCGAATACTCTAATATTCGTTCGAATATTTGAAGCGCTCGAATATTCGCACAAGCCTACTTGACTGTATTAGCTGCACAATGGGCGACGCCCCTTACGTTTCCGGCTTCCACCAGCAAAATTATGGTACAGATGTGCAAACTGTTTGTGACGGAATCGCGTACAGTGGTTACGTTTCCATCGATGGTGCCGTTGTCACCTCCGAGGTTTTCTCTGTTGACGAAATCGTAGCCGAGTGTGCCGATGCGTGCACTGAAATAAAATTGTGTGCCGATCACCACTTCTCTCATTTTTCCATTTTTCCCCTTTCTCGACTCTTACGTTTCCCGGCTCTTACGTTTATTTTCTACGGTCCCGTGAAAAACGTATCAGCGGGGTTCTACTATAAGCAGGTTTGACTGTATTTTCCTTTTTTCCAATTGCATAATCCTGCCTCTCAAGCAGCTGAACTGTCTCTTGTGTTTGCATGCAGATTTACACAAGACAGAAGTATATGCACAATGGTGACAAAGAGCATCCTGGTTGATGATTCAAAGCAAAAGAAACATATAGTGAAGGCATTGTAAACGTGTTATTCAGAGATGACATATTGCAACGAAGCACTACGATAGAAGACGATGGAGACAGCGCCGAGGAAGACGACGTTCGCTGATGTTCACGCGGACGGGGTTCCATCTTGTATGCCTGCTTTCTGCTCGCTGTACAAAGCTTGTAAATATATATTAACCAGAGTCTTTCTTCCCCGTAACAATATAAAGGAAAGACAAAGCCTACTTATTTTATGATGGCACCTTCAAGACTGGAAGTCTTGAGTGAAAGTGTAAAATTTCACAGCAAGTCGATAAAATGATAGCTTGGGTGAGTTGGTGAGACAATTTCCGCATATTTACAAAGCATGAGTGCACGAAGACAGAGAAGTGTTGCGTCCTCTTCACTGCCTTCATTCCTTTGCATTGTGTAACTACGCCCTCACTGTAAGTCAATGCCATAAATCACTCGGTGGATTCATATTCAATTTACAGGTCCTTGATGGCTCCAGACTGGCATGGACACCTGTGACACATTTGTTTTTCATGGCGACCTTTCGGAAGCCCCACCCACTGGATTGGGACTGGTCCAATGCTTGTTCACTTAGTGCATACCAAGTGACCCACGGGTGGCCCAGGACCACCCGAATGATTTTGTTTGGGCAGCTGGCAGGCCAGCTACACTGTAAGGACTTTTGAATCATGTGATAATGGAGTCAAGTCAATCAGCGATGCATTTACAGGTTGCCAGTGGACTGGTCAAAGACCTGGTAACGTGAATGCGCTCAGTTAGTCAACTCTCTGAAAGAGTTTAGTAGCACCCACCTGTAGCCGGTCGTGCTCCTGGACAAGCCGTGCAAAATGTTCTTTCATGGGGGCTTCATCCTCGTCAGGGCTGCTTTTTCCCGTGGGTGCTGCTGCATTGCCAGAACTGAAGCTTACTTATACGCTCACCTCTCAACCTTCAACAAGGGTACGCCGAGGGATGATTGCAAAGAGAACAAAATCCAAGATGCATGGGCATGGTACACATGCCTGCAAGTGTCAAGAAGTGCCAAACAGCTCATGTCAACTTTGGCAATTATTTTCATGTCCACATATATCAAGGAGATGCACTCTTTTTGGTGCTGTAATAGCATACGCCAGGCCAGGCAGTTTCAAGTATTTTATCTTTCCTGAATATGAGCCTTAAAAATTTTCAGCGGCTTCTTTTGCTTTTGAAAGTGAGCCACCCTGTATTCATCACTTACACCGCTGCCTACCTGAGCAGACAGGTGGTCAAAAGAAAAACGGTGGTCCTTCAGTGTTAAAATCACTGCTGTCAAGTTTGAAAAAGCTGACATAACTCAATACATCATCGAATGGCATTGTATCATCGCACATGCAGTGGTGGAATGGCATTTCACCTTTCAGCGCAGTTCCTGACACACGCAAAAAGGAAATTTAGCACAGTTGCAGGTACTTCTGGCGCGGGTTCCAACGCACGTGTTCTCACCATATACCTCGAACATTTTAAATGATACAATCGATAAGCTACAGAGGTGGGCTTCCACAAGGCTTACCTTGCGAGCACAGTCAAGAAAGTATGTGGCGCTCCTATATACTGCGACACGCAGAGAGTGCCACAGCCAGTTTTGCCACTTCTGTGATATGATGCAGAGAAGGCACCCGACAGATTGTGAAAATTATTATCAATGGTGATAGAATAATGGAGATTCTACTAATCTACAAATAAGAGGAAACTGCAGCCGCAAGCTAATACGCCATGTCAAGCTCAGCAGTGCAAGCAGGTGCAAAACCATCCAGACAGGTCATGAACTTTGAGGAGCACTGGCTGCTATGTTGCAAATGCAAAATGGCGTTGTGAAAATCGCGGGAAATAAGTGCAAGAACACATGTAAATCATAACTGTAGGTCGCACTGACGCCAGTGGCAAGTGCCTGCATGGTTCTATAATATTCTTTGTCAGCAGCCCCCATGAGTTCCCACTGAACGCTTTCCACCTATATCCGTGCAATCAGTAAAACTGGCAGCACTACTGTAAATCACAACCAAGTCACTAGCTCAGGTACATGTGGAAGCTGAAATGTGCTCGTTATATGATTTGAAACTATGTGTCAGGTGCAATTCTGATGATGCCAGCTCTTCTGCAAAGACCCACTATCCCCGTATACATCAAAAAAGCAAAAAAGCTAGAGGGAAAAACAATTTTTCTCATATTATAGTTGGCCAGCTTTCCGCAATGTATACTGAAAACACTAATCTTGCAAGCAGAAGACCCTCAGTAAGATAGGAAACATGCTATGGGTAGCGACGCCACTTTGAAGTTCCAGCACCAGAACATGTGACATCACAGAGATTTGACGGCATCTACTAAGGCCCACATAAGTATTAGATGTGAAGCAGCTCTTTGACTAGCCTGTGTAATGTTCTCCCTCCGTGCGTCCGTACGGCGAGGGCAACGCGCTGCCCTCGCCGCAGGTGTTGGAGCGGTGCCAAGTAGGTCACGCCGCAGCTGCGTGCTCCCCTCGCAGTGCGCGCTGACGTCACTCTCTCCCTCGCCTGCCGCGCGCTCGCCGCAGCTGCCGCCTCGTCCGTTCGCCCCCAACACCTGCCGCTACCGCCGCTCGCTCCGCTACCGCGACTGACAAAAAATTAACACCCTCTTCACAAAGGGAACCTTGACGGGATGCGAAGCACCCGTGTTAGCGCCGTTCAACCCGTGACGCCACCCGTGCGCAACGCTGCTGCTTCGCATCCCATCAGGGTTCCCTTTGGGAAGATGGTGTTAATTTTTTATCGATAACGAAGACCTACACTGTGTTGCAAGAAAGGCAGAGACTAAACACAGATGTTTCAGGACATTTGGTGAGTAAATTTGGTGAGAACATGAAAAAAACAAATTGGCCTGGTGGTGCTATGTTTGTGCATGTTTCTGAGAAACATGCACAAATCATGAACTGAATAACCAGGACAAATGACAGGCCTAGGCAACCTCTACTATATTTTTTTTCCCTACGCTGATGATGATTACAATACTGTGCTGTTCGTTTTGGCTTCAGTTCTGCCAGCCAAGAACAAGTGACGGCAGAAGTGTTTGGCTCTAAAGCATGGTTTAGCGGAGGCTTGGCTCAATTTTCCATCGAAATGAGGTTTTGGCACAGCATGGCGGAAAGATCCACTCTTAGAGCAATTTGGCTCAATAGACAGTTTTCATAAACTGTAAAGCTTGCTTCCCTGCAATGCAGCTTGCCCTACTAATGATGGCACTGGCAATCCAGCAAGCAGCGTGTACAAGCGCAATTTGCTTGCAATAGGGCATGTAAAATGTCAACACAGCTTTTCTGATACAAATATTCCCAAAAAACGGGCCACAGCATGTGCAATTTGAATCTTGACGGCACTTAAATAAAGACAGCTGTCCCCATTAGTAGGGCGAGCTGCATTGCAGGGAAGCTAGCTTTACAGTTTATGAAAAGGGTCTATTGGCAACCATTCCACCACTGTACATGCTGCACAAAGCTGCCCACCTTAATATCAGTTTGAGCACATTGTTCATTTGGCTGTCTCAAATTATTGGCGAGTTTCTGAGCGAATTTAACCACCCTGCATGCTACATGACTATCAGTACCAATAGAAAACAGCAATGTTAGAATATGATGTAAAAACTGCCACAGTTCACCTTTAGGTTTCTCTAGACATTTGCGAGTGTCTTAGAGAAGGGAACGAGAATAAAGGCCCCCTTCTTGTACAATCACTTCCTATTAACTAGGTCATCTTTCTGTCATTCAAATATGTACAAGCCTGCTTTCAAAATCGCTGACATTACAAGCATTCACAAGTATGTAGTACAGTACTCTTGATAATTTCGATTTTTGGTTAAATCGGGCAAATTTTCACTTTTCAATAAGAAACCTGCTACGTTTTCAATGTATTTTAAAGCTGCTTAATTCAAACTTCACCATTCGGTTGTTTCTGCTAATTCACACTTTTTACTTATCTTTACCAAAAATATTGGCTGCTCTGGTTACTTGTAGTTAAACATTTGCGCTCATTTACGTATTGCCACCTGAGTGTAGTGGGTCGAGGACAGTACTGGCGCTAGCCGAAGATAAGAACGAAGACCGCGCATTTCTTCTCTGCTTGAGAGCCAGCCCTGACAGACGCATCTTGCCAAAGCTAGCCCCTCAGCTACTAATAAAATCCGTAAGTACGCCTGGAAGCTCGTGACAACTGGTGGAGGTGCGGGTGGCAGTATGTTTTGACAGCCAGAAATAAGCCAATCACCTGCCGGCACATGTCAAAGCATTCAAAAGCACTAGCAGAAGAAACAAGGGGAACACTGAGGTGCAAACAATGCGAGCGATAGATAACAGGGCATCTGTCCTTTTCCTGGTACGCTGCACCAAGAGCCACTTCTGCATGCATGCGTTAATTCAAAATTTTGGGGTCCGTGCAAGTTTTTTTAAAGGGAGTCTACTGCACCCCTTTGGCTTAGTAACACACACTTGGAGCCAACATTGATTATGCTCAGCTGTGGTAAGTTCTTGCACATTCACCAAGTTCGTGCATCTACTACTAGTACCAGTGGATCTTACCAGAAACACACATGACATTGAAATTTCAAGTGGCATACGTCCCTGTGAGTGTTGCATAGAAGTTATGTGTACAGCTGTCACCAAGCCTGATACACCTCGAAGTAGTAGGTGCTGCTGGCAATGTAATAACTATCAAATATTCATTTGGCCTGAGTGAAAGTGGTCCAGGCCACACTGCACAGTGTTCATGTTAAGTGCGACGACACCTCTGCATGGGAGCTGGATGATGCATTGTACGTAGACTTTGTTGAAATTCAAAATCCAAAGTTGGAGGGTCGACTTACAATCAAAACGGAAATGCATTTTCTTTCGACTTGCATCTTTTTTTGGGGGGCGGGGGGGGGGGGGGTCGACTTACAATTGTGTAAATACAGGACATCATCCTCCCACCTCGAAAGGTAGCGGTGCAAGGAGAAGAGCAAACGGTATTTACTTTCAAATTTCAGCTCTTTTCATGGCTCTTAGTAACATAATTCTGAGCAGACATGCTGAGCAGACATGCTGGGCAAGCTGGTGTTCCACAACTACCTCCTAGAGCACAACAAAACACACAGACCGAATGAAAAAGCCAAGACATTCTATGCACAATGTCTGCACTGTGCTTGTTGGCTCAAAATGGTGAGACCTGATGAGGTGCCTATTTAATTCCCTCCACTATTTCCCAATAAAATAAGCTAAGTTCCATATAAACACCCAGAATAAGGTATGGTGTGCAAACACGACTATCAACAGAAAAGGGGTACGCTGCGGTTAAAAAGAAGGAATATGCAATACTTGTCTCTGCACATGCTCAGAAAGTTTAGAGTCTT